>OFHS01003558.1:0-16546 GCA_900245855.1 Calvadosia cruxmelitensis | reverse complement strand
AGCCTACGAAGTTTGATTAAAATCTGCGAGGGTCAGTTGCAGTTTTGTGCGTTTTGGCATGGAATGACCCACATGAGAAAACAAAGGGGCATCTTGGGTCGTACCAAGCCTGGGAAACGTTTAGCTCAGCTTGATTGGCACAATGAAGACGTTAGACAAAACAGGGAGATTCTGCAAACCTTGGCAGCCGCTGTGCTCTCCTCTCTAAGCAGGAACTGCCATTTAGAGGTAGTGTGGAATTTTCGTCAAGCCTTAACAAGGGCAAGCACTGAGAATTGTCTTAGTTGTAGGGTTGTACCGATCAGGCATTCTCAAACCGATCCGATCCGAACCGATCAATGGCCAGTGAGAGCCGATCACCGATCGATCACCGATCAGACATACCGATCAGAGAATCATACAAAGACAAGATCTTCAAGATTTTAAAAATAATAAAATTTAAGTAAATCTATTCTAAGACCCTTATTACTTCATGCAAACAATTATAATAAACCTGGTGTAGTGATTACTCATTAGGAAAATCACATATCAAAACAAAGTACAACAAATTACTGCAATAATCTTACAAAATCAATAAATCATTAACTAATTGGCCCGATTGCTCTCATGTTTGCTGTGCTTGTAAAGTTGCAATATGGCAAGCATTATTTAACTTTCACATGTGCTTTCCATTAAATCTCATAAAGGTTAGAATGTTAAGGTGCTTTGGAGAAAGGCGGCTTCTGACACTATGAATCCAAAACCATGTGAAAACCATGTGAAAACCATGTGAAATGGGAAGCACCATGCGAAAAACCATGTGAAATTTCAAACACCATGTGAAAAACCATGTGAAAAACCATATGAAAAACGTGTGAATTAGAAAACAGTGTGAAAAACCATGTGAAAAGGGCACTTTTCACATGGTTTTTCACATGATTTTCACATGGATTTCACATGGTATCAGTTCATAGTGTGAGGTCAGAGTCAATTTGTCCTGCAACAGAAAAGAGTCGCTCAGACTCTACAGAAGCAGCTGGGATGGACAAATATTTCATTGCCAGTCTTGACAACTGGGACCAGCGGTTCTTCTTCGTCTCCCAATAGGCAATGGCGTTGTCTTCTAGGTCAAGTGGAGCTTCGCTCAGGTATTCATCAACCCAGAGTTTTGACATTTTCTCGGTGCTGTCATTTTTGCTGCCAACTGACATTGAGCTGGCTTTGACAGTTGCTCGAAAGATGCTTTTGATCAAACTCTTTCCGGAGCAAGCTGAACTCGTTGAGGCACCTTCTGGAGAGGGATTCTCGACAGCAATTTCAGGACAGGAGTCCTTCAATTCTTCAGCAAGCAGTTCTTGCACTCTCAGCTTTGCTTTTGTCTGCAAGACATCACTTGTAAACATGCTGAGCTTTACTCTAGGGTCCAACACTGAAGCAACCTGCAATACTGCAGAGTGTTCAGCTCCATCAAACCTCCGCTCCAGCTCACTTAGGAGTTCATCTCTCATGGTTCCAGCTCCAGGGCAAGACATTTCCTCTAATGCTGTTCTGAGACTGCTGATGAGTGGTAGCACATAGCTAATGCCAGTTGACCCCTCACTCACAACTTTTGTCACCTCATCAAATACCCCAAGAAGATCAACAATTGATTTCGCCAGTTTCCAATCATCTGGTCGAATGATTGGCATTGATGAATTTTCCGAGCAAAACTGCACTATTGCAGCCTTCAATTCCAACAAGCGTGAAACCATTGCCAACGTAGAGTTCCAACGAGTGGAAACATCTTGAATCAATTCTAGCACTGGAAGCTGAAGATCAACTTGGATTTCTCTGAGTTCACCCTTGGCTTTACCTGACCTGGAGAAATGTGACACGATTTTTCTGAACTTTGCAAGCAAATCAATGATTTCTCTTTGCGACAACACAGAGGAGTTCACAACAAGCTGGCATGTGTGTGCAAAGCAACCAAAGTTATGGAAATTTCCATCTCGCATTGCTTTGTCCATATTGCTGGCATTGTCCCTGATGACCATAAACACTTTATCATCGATTTTCCACTTTTTAAATTCATCGTGGAGCTCTCTCTGAATAGCGTCCCCAGCGTGGTCTCCTTCCGTTGGACGCACTGCTACAACTCTTCGTTTTAACATCCAGTCTCTTTCGTCAACAAAATGCGCTGTGATCCCCAAATAAGAATCCATTTTTTGTGATGACCAAAGGTCAGTTGTAACATTGATGGCGTTGCCAACAGCTGAGTCTAACTCTTGTTGTACCTTCAAACATTCCTCTTCATAAATTACGGGGAGAATTGTCTCAGTCACGTACTTCCTGGATGGCAGCTCGTACTTGGGTTTGAGAACTTTCATGAAAGCTCTGAATCCGTCCCTCGCCACAACATTAAACGGGACCCCATCAACAGCAATCATTTTCGTGAGAGCCCTATTGACTTGTCTCGCTGCAGCAGAATTGATTGGCCAAATCTCTGGCTCTTGAGACTTCGTAAACGCTTCCTGGACAGTTTTCTGCTTTTTCGCCGAAGAGAAATCGGCCGCTCTTTGCTCATCTTCGTGCTTTTTCTTCAGCAAAGTTTCTTTTCTTCTTTTCTCTCCAGTTGCTTTTGCAGCGACCCAATCTTCGTTGAACTTGTGAATGTCATTCAAGTGACGAATGAGTAGAGTTGTCGAATGATCTTTTGCTGTTTTTCCACCTCTTGGAACGCCATGCTTGAAAGACGGCATATTGCACGTGTTGAATCTTCGCGGTCGATCTAAAAAAACTGCCAAACTGGTGACCGGTTTTTTGCGCTTTGATTTGATGCCATATTCGCCGATGAACAACGATAATTCAGAAAATCTCCAAGGCGACGAAGCGAAAATTGTCAAGTGTACCACTCAGACCTTAGACGTGCGAAGTGTGCCCTCTCGAATAATCTTTCAAACGCCACGCCATCCTCTTCAGCTGTCATAACACCTCAGTGATAGCTTTCGCTGTGGTTTCTGCTTCCTGACAGCCACATGCGGCGTCGTAATTTGATTCAATTCGGGTGATTCACGAGACGTGAGAGAACAAACACAGGCACGCGGCCTTGTGTTTCGAAACAAACAACAAACAGACGGAACACTTCTTACGATCAGTAATCCCAAGAATTCATTAAAAAAAATGTTGGCGTGGTTAGGAGATGAATACGAAATTACGAATATTAATTCATATTAATTTGCATGAACAAATTTTAATTCAACAACTCGCGGAATCTCAGAGCAAACGCGAGCCCTAGCGTGCCCCGACTTAGCCAACTGTGAAACTGTTTAGATTTCGACATGTTGACAGCTGGAAATCAAAGCGTGTTCGTTGGCTGTATTTCCGTGGAAATGGTTTTGTTGATCGGTTGAAAGATCGGTACAGGGTCGTTTTGATCGGTTTTTCGGACAAAACCGATCAGCACCTGATCGGTACCGATCAAACAGAATCTGTTTGTTCGGTACAACCCTACTTAGTTGTTGGCGAAATCCCACCCAATGTTTAAGCGCCGACTTCATCGTCAATTGCAGAAAGGAGACACCAGGACTACAAGGGCATTCACTGGAGCAGGCGCGGCGGATACGGGTGGGGGGGACAGGGGTCACAACCCCCCAACATTTTCACCGGAGGGGTCAATAGTACTATCAACCCCTCCATCTTTGTCTTTACCTGCTCCTGGACTGCTGCGAAAGCGATACGATGAATTTAACTACATAAGCTTGTGAATACAGCAACTATCTTATGCCAGGTCTGTGGGGTCAGGAAATAATTCAGTTTGTTCCTATTTTACTAATCAAATATCAAATCCGTAGGAAAATGCATCATCAGTGAGACGTTATTGCTAGAAACGACAATTTGGACGATACAGCTGATATGTCAAATCATATCTGGATGCTACTGACGGAAAGTGCATTCTGCAATTGAATGGATTTAGATACATGAGAGTAGTCTTTCTCTCGTTTGGCAACCTTGCCTCTATGTTCATGGCTTCATCATCGCAATGCTTCCATGGCAAACATAATCCGTGACCACGACTGCACAATTCTGTTTCCAGACCATGCCCAATATGCACGGAAACGAGGCTGCTCTTCTATGAATCTATCGATCGTTGAAACCTTGAACGTTCATTCAGATCGTTGTAATCTGCTAAGACGGAAATAACACTTGAAGTATCGCATGTGCCAGGGAAACATCTACAATCTGTTTTCTGTTGTAATCTGTCTCAATTACAAGAGAAGAGTTGATGAAGTAGTCGACAGGATGGTTTTCAGAGACTTTGAGCTTTTCAGGGGAAAAGGAAAAAGGCAACCTTCGTTTCGTAGAACAACTGCAGAACTACAACGTGACTAATATTCACATAAATCTGCCTTTGTATCCTGCTCAATATCTTCATAAAAGTTCGTTACAAAATATGCTTGTGCCTACTGATGAAAAATGATTTACATTGCTTTCAAATCTGAATTGCCTTGCCTTTTTCGATTGCATGTTTCTGTTGTCTATCTGGAGTGCAGTGCAGCAATGAAGGCGGCTGCCTCATTTCATTGCGTTAGTTGTTATGAATTTTAAGCTGCGATTTTTTAGCAAGCCAAATTTATATGGATGAAGGATGGATAGCTTACTATAACTCTATAAGGGATCTCTATCATCTGACCTATGCTGAAATACAGTATGATCTTCATTATTTACGACCAGTAATAAGAGAGCACAAAAAGGTTCACTTGGCGAACCCTCAACCCCCTCAACTTTGAAATCTTTCGCCGCCACTGCACTGAAGTCAAGTGTCATCATTATTGTGAGATTGGACAGTGGTCCAATTATTGTTGAGCGATTCTTGCATTTTGCAAACCTTAGCTCAGACATGACTGCCCCTGCAGTCAGTCCACAATGACATTTGAGCGACCAAACAGGTATTGATCGAATTTGGAGCAGGCAAATACAACGGCCATGCATTCAAGCTCAATGGCTGCATAGTTCTTTTCTGCCGGAGATAATGATCGAGAGGCATACATGACAGGCCCTCCATCTTACAGAAGAGCGGCACCCAAACCTGATGTGCTGGCGTCGCACTGAATAGTGACATCCTTCTTTACATCAAAGTACTGCATCAGGCAGTCTTGACTGATGGCATTTTTCAGCTCGTTGAAAGCGGTTTCCGCGGCATTCAGCCTCGCCAGAAGCAAAAGTGCTGCCCTTGGATTTTTCCGTGAGTTTTCGCAGTGGCGCACTGATGGCACTCAAGTTCGGAATGAACTTGCCGACGTAATTGGCCAAGGAAACGCCGTACAGCTTTGCTATCTTCGAGAGGAGGTAGCTCTTTGATTGCGCAAACGTTTTCCGGGTCTGGCTTGACTCCCGCTGGGCTGATCTGATAACCAATGTACTTGAGTTCTTTAAAACCAAGGCGCAGCTTAGATGCATTCAATTTGATGTTGCGTCGTGTTGCCAGTGCCAACAGGTTTTTCAGAATTTTATCGTGATCTTTAAAGGCTTCTTCTTCAGTGTCTCCGCGACCATAACCAAAATGTGGTCTGCCACTACTTGGATGCCACGAAGATCGTCGAGTAGATTTGCATTAAAGTCCTTCGGATCAATGCAGATTCGAATTTTGCCATTCGTCTTTCTGACGGCTACCATTGATGATATCCAATCCGTTGGCTCATCCACCTCTTTGATGATGCCGGTGCTCTCTAGCGTCTTGATCTGCTCTATGACGTCATCTTTGATGTGCAGAGGTACCTTTCGTGGCTTGTGTTGTACAGGGGGGACACTGGCATCAGTTTGTATGTGATAAGCTCCAGGGAACTCCCCAAGGTCTGTGAACACGGCCTTGTACCGCACTAGCACTGTCTATTTGGCCAAGGGCGGCGTCTCTGATGTGGAATGTGCGCTGACAGCATTGACGCAATCCCCAACCGCAATCAGTCCCAGGGCGGTGGACGAATCGAGTGACAGCAGGGTCGTCTTGCTTGTGTCAATAACCTCAAAATGAATGTTTTCGTACAGTGTTACTGGGGCGCAGCGGAGGACTGCCGAGTTTAGTGTAATCGGCCGAGCAGAGGACATTTACTGCCGCACCGGAATCGAGTTGTGCAACGAGTGGCTGTGGTTTGCTTCCGTTTGTGATGGTAACTTGCAGTGTGGCTGTCAGCTTTTCGCCTGTCTTCTTCACGTGGATGCTGTTTAGCTCCTCTTCGCTTTCAGTCTCCACGTGATGTACTGGCTTGGCTGTTGAGGATTGACACGCAGCGGCATTGCGATTCATCTTGTCGCAGTTGTCACAACGCGTGCCATAAGCAGGACAAGCACGGACAGGGTGAGTGCCTTTACAATACTGACAATCATGTACTAGCTTCTGTTTCTGCTGTTTTACTTTTGGTTTAGTGTACTTGACCTTTCGTGAACTGTATGCACTCCTTCATGGAGCACCGTCATATCTGTTTTGGTGTCTTCTGCACGACGGCAGATCTTGATGGCTTTGTCTAAGGTCAGGTTGTCAGTTTCAAACAACTTTCGCCTTGTTCTTTCTTCATCCAGCCCCATAGCGATTGCTTGGAGCACCAACTTATCTTTTAGCCTATCTAGTTTGCATCGATTCCAGCGGCAGAATAGCTGCAAGCTCGCGTAGCTCAGGGTCGGCTGCTGATGCGGTCCGAATGGCTTCAATGAGTGGGTCACTGATGCTGACATAATGTGCCGGTTCTAATGCTTCAATTACATACAAGACGAAAGCTGTAACGTATTCGTCGATTGTGCGTTCATCCTGGTGCATGGTAAAGAGTTTGTGTCGAGCCATGAATAAATTGATACAAGGCGCACAGAATTGATCGAATTAGGCGATCACTGCGGCATAATCCGTCGCTTTTCATCCGTCTTGTATGTAAAGTCCTCGTCACTCATATGAAACTTATGCATGACAATAGCAGCATTGTGATTCTGCCACAGAAATCTTACTGTGCGGTGTTACAGGAGCTGCACCCCAACTTAAAAATATAAACGTTTTATTTTTCTTATGGCTCTAGCTATGATGTTGCACTGCTTCAGTCACCCTTACATTTTATTAGGTATCAAGTTTAACGTATCGATCTCATATTTTTTTGAGCAAATACTGCCAGAAATTCCCCGTACTCCGCGGATTTAAAACTTTCCTCAAAACTCGAAATTTCAGCAAGCTTTTGACCGCAATTTTGTGAAATCTTGAAATAACCTCGGTTTTCATCTCTATGCCTCTCTCAGAACGAGGCTTGCAGCCGCCAGTCACCTCAATATCAGGAATCTCAACAAACTGACCTTTCTAATGATCCAAATATTGCAAGAAATTTCAAAGGAAGACTACCGTACTTTGAGCATTCTTTGAAGAATTTGAAAATGATTTGGAAAGTATTGATCGCGATGTTTATGATCCATGGTGCCATGGAGCTTGGTTTTGTTGCCTCTGCCGGAGAAGAGAATCAATCGTCGAGCAATGACAACGAAGGACATTCAGAAGAGAATCAAGGTCGTCCATTTGTCATTCAGGAAATCAATAGGTAAGTATATCTAACAACCACACTTCTTCCGTTGTAGTGAGGACTTGCAGTGAAATTATCTAATGTAATCCTTGCAGGCTTACCCTTGCACATTTCTAATATAGGCCTATGTATACGCAACGAATTCGAAGTCCTTCTTGAGTTGGCGGACGGCGTCAAAGTAATCACAATTTTATCAAAATGTTTTCTTTTTTTTCTCAGTTTGATGATCTTTAATATTGCAAGTGCCAAAAAGAAAAATCAGGAGACCATCTTGACGAAGACACGATCAAAGCCATCGTCAAGGAAATCTTTAAGAATTCAAATCTTGAAGATGTAATTGTCAACACCAGAATTATTGGCTGTCTCCGTAAATTTTTTTACCAGTTCTTGAGAAGCGTAGCACATTCAAAATGGAATGGAGGGAAACAACACAAAAACACATGTACATAAGGTGGCCTTGATTTCTTGGGACTCCATGATCTTATTGCCTCCAAAGTTGAAGTTTATGATCCGAGAGGAGATTGTCATGAATCTCTCATATTAGTAGATAATACAGATCTTTACACTTCAGTTCTTGAAAATGATGACAAATATGAATCTCAAAGTACAACATTGGACAATGTCAATATGCTTCTCTACATAAAAGACAAATTTAATATTTCACATGAAGCTTGGCGTGAACTATTGATGGTATCCAAAGCCTTACCAACAGCATACTCGCTGAAACAAAGGATAAAAGAAATAAATTTAAGTTGGGATGTTTCTGCAACTCCAGGTGAGGCTGATGGAATGCAAGTTAGCCTGCAGCACAGCCTCAAACAACAAGCAATGCGTTTGATAGAAGAAGGAAAGCTGGACGCAACTGATACAATAAAAATTAAAATAAGCGGAGATGGGACGTGGGTTGGGAAGAGACTACAGCTCCTCAGTGTGACCTACACAATATTAAATGAAGGCAAAAATGCAGCAACAGAGAGAGGAAATTACATACTTGAAATAATAAAGACAAAGGATGATTATAGTGGAATCCGCACCTGCTTGAGGGACCTGGTGCAGGAATTGGCATCATTGAAATGTATCGACGTCAATAATAGTGACTTCAATATCGAGTACTTTCTCTGCGGAGACTGAACATTTTTGACCACAGTCTGTGGAATCTGTGCAGCAAACCAACAGTATGCTTGCATATGGTACTTGTGCCCACGAGAATTGCGACATTTAACAGAAAGGAGTTGGCCTCTGTTAGATACTTTGAAGGGCGCAAGGACGATTGCATCGATCGCAGCCGACTCCAAGAAACACAAGCACAATTGCCAACTTGAATCGCTGTTCCCTTTCATTGAACTGGATCATGTGATTATAGATACCTTGCATTTATTTTTGAGAATATGTGACGTTCTGATACAAAATCTTATACTTGAACTGAAGGCTGCGGACGGAATGAAGAACATAACTATTGTCAGCAGCAGCACAATGTCAAAATACAGAAGCATGCAGGCGTACAATGACCTCTTGAGATCGTTGAACATCAATTTTGAATGGAATCTTTGCAGCCAAACAAAGAAACTCCTGTACAGGGATTTGACATTTCCTGAAAAAATACGCCTCCTGAACAGGATTCAAATCAAAGAGCTCCTGCCAGCATACAAGAATACTGAAAGATTGCAAACACTGTGGAAACATTTCCTTTCCCTTTATTTAGAGTTACGAGAAACTCATGTTTCACATGATGGCATTCGTATTTATGAAACCAAAATCAAACTTTGGATAAAGGATTTTGCCATATTTACGAAAGATCTAGCGTCACACTATACATGCATGCTTCCTGGTGCCATGTACCCCAGCTACTTATGCTGCATGGTAATATTGGGGATTTCAACCAACAAGGATTGGAGAAATACAATGACCAGGTATCAAAAGACTACTTTCGTTCCACCAACCACAGAGGGATTGAGTCTCTGGTTCAGTTGACGCAAAAGAAGAATCGCATTAACTTCCTGGAAGCAAGAGGAGCTTCATGCATTGAAAACGGCTACTTATGTAGCAACTGCAAAGTTAATGGCCATTCAATTAAAACATGTTCAAGCAAATGCAGCACTTGCAGTATTGCGGTCTGCTGTTCTCATTTTGTAAAAGTTGATCAAGTGTGGATTAAAAGCTGTAAGCTGTAGCTATGTATACCTACTCCTTATGTTTCGCAATCAAATGATAGGATAATCATAATTTATTAATTTCTCGGATATTTAAATTATGATTGTGCCTGGTTAGTCATTACATTTATTTTGTCAGCTGTGTCTGATCACGTTGCGTGGAAGCATGTTTTCTGTAATTTTGTTGAGACGAAGAGGACTGGTCTTTTCTTGTGAGAGGACCGTCAATATAATAATCTTAATCATAATAATAATAGACTTACAGCTGAAATAATTCGTCTTTTGTCTCGTTGTTCGATGGATGTCTCCACTATCTTAAAGCGCTTATTGAATAGATAAAGCAGATGACACTGTCAACAATTAAATCATTAAAATATCAAATAAATACAAGCACGGTCACAGAAAAAATTCATTGTATAGGACCTCATTCCTTCTTCTCCGAACAAAAGTAAATACAAGAACATGCCGTTGCTCAATTTGAGAAGGTATTGGTTTACCTCCAATCAATACAAAGTCAGATAAGGGAGGCCTTGCGTGTAGCCACAACCTGACGGATCCATCAACGACATATTCGAAATCGAAGAACCTGTTCTTCAAGCAATAGTTCCACCTCGTCGGGAAAAGTGAATCAAGTGTAGAAGATTCGGCAATATGCCGGCCCTTCAGCTTCTTGTTAGGCGGGGGAGAACCTAAATTCTCAAACAAATGAGCCCAAACATCCACATCAATTGGCATCTCGATTCTTACTTCAGGGTCATCCTTCCTTTGCGACTGCAATTTCTTTTTTATCTCGCGGTAAAGAGCGGACAAACATTGTCTGCGATGTTCTGGCAAACTTTCGGGAGCTGAAGTCTCTAAGCGCTCAAACTTGACAACAGGAAAATCTGCCGTCTCATCGATCGCCTTGTATTCGTCGTACTTTGAATCGTAGCCAGAATAGTGCACTTTTAGCCAAGCATTCTCCATGTCGACTTCCACAATTTCAACGTCATAATAAGCATTGTCAGCCTTCCGTTTACTCCGTTCAGTTTTGACAGTATTTCTTACTGTAACTGTAGGAACTGCGTCTATAAAGCGAATGACTGGTTTGCAAGCACGAGTTGATTTGCAGACCGACGCCATGTTTGAAACTGAACGCACTGAAATCGACGCGCAGATTGGATATGCAGTAATAAAAAATGAAACATAGCCGCAGTGTTGATGGCACATCTTTGGTGACACAGGTTTCATATAAATGCCGTCCCTGTGTTGCCAATAACATGAAGCAACAAGGCTACTCGAACCGCATTGGGAGCATCCTGCTTTTCCACCGCCGTCAGAAATTGCTCAAACTCCCTCTTGAAAATTTTCCATTCCTCGGGCAGAGAGGAGCCAGCGAGCAGACGAGGAGCCAAAAATTCAATTTCTCGCAGCGCCATGTTTGCTAATTACGAATGAATATAGAATGCCACAATAACAAGCCAGGATGACAATGCTTTCGGATGATTGTATATTTGTAAAATTATCACATGCTGGTAGCCATTGGGTAACCAGGAATCGGCCCTGGCTCAATCACTCGGCAATTGAAGTATGCTTGCCTGAACCCCCTGATAGCGCTGACGACTGTTACCCAGGCCCCTTTTGATCATACGATCATGCCACTCTGACTGTGTATGAACAACAGTTTACCACTCTGCTTGAAAACCCGGCTACCACTATGGACAGCATTGCAACGGGGAGAACATGTTTTCTTTTCCTCCGAAGCAAGGTCCTTGCCTGCCAATACAGCAAATTATTACTTGGCGCCTGAGGAATCTTCAATTTTAAGTCACAAACACAAGCTATTAACCATGTTTGACTGTCATATTAGCTGAATATGGCAGTACATGTAGTTAAACCTAATTATGGAATTGATGCAGTGTACTAGTCATGTTATTGGCTAAATTTCAAGTTTTCCTCCAGAGTGCGATGCCCAAGATTGCCATGCCTAACTACAGACTGCTAGTCATGATTCAGTGAACACTGCATGTTCTGGAGTGCTCCATGTAAAAAGTTATCTTGTAGCCCATTATAGTGACTAAAAACAAATAAAATTACACTGATCGTATACACACCACACAACACAGATTTTAGAAAACAGTACAGGGAAACAGATAAACAATTAAACATGTGATTGAGTGATAGATACTAGCTAGGGTGTTAGAAATCCATCATAGAGAGGAGGAAGATTTGTTGTACTGTATGATAGCTGAATAGGTTCTCTATAGAGAGTAATCCTATAGACAGAACTCGTTGATGAGTTCTATAGGATTCTATAGAGCCAATCTCTATATAGAGAGAGTTAGCTGATTTTTCCTATAGGATTCTATAGAACCGATATCCATGGAGAGGGTTTTCTATAGATGACCTTTAGAGACCTATAGGATTCCATACGTTTCTATAGAAAATTTTCGTAAGGGCTACCCAAACAGCTGTTTTGGTTGTGTGCTTCAAAGTTTTTTTATGACCGAACTTCATTGTCGGTAAGCTAGCACTAGTCCTGCATTAGTGACATTTCTTATTTGCCAATCTATAGCTCCTTCATTGCAGAAGTGGTCCCTGAAGGCATCTCTGACTGCTGCTGCGGTTCTGCTATGGGTGTTTCTCCCAAGCCGTGATGTCTCTTGCAGGGCTCCTTCTTGTCTGTGCTCTCTTCTCCATTGTCCTGGCAGCGTCTCTCCAGTCCTACAGGGAAATAGTTTGATTATTAAACATTTGAAATCTAATTCTATTTTCTCTCTGTACTTTTAGCAGGAAGACTGAATCTCAATAATAACATAAAAACGAATTTTTATACAGGATAGACACTTCAGCGAATCACACACTGTTATGAACATGTGTCCTGTAAATGCCGAAGGTCATAGTTAAGCATACAGCCCAGCAATTGTTTTGTTCACTTTTTCTGTGTCCATGTCTTGTACATGTATGTGAGTTTCTTTGTTTGTGGATATTTGCCTTTACTTGTCCTACTATGCCCCCTGTAGAATTGAGGGTTGTGGATCACTGACAGTTATTTGGCTCTGTTACATTGTAATTATAACTATTAATAAAACAAACTAAATCTCAAAAGATGTTGTCACTTGTGTTCTCACCGTTGATCTTCAATATCAGCATATCTTGTTTGGCAATATGCTCTGTCGTTCAGCTCCAATTAAGTTTTGTTAGAAAGTTATGAAGGCAGACAGTTGCCTTTATCATCTTCTCAACCTTTTCAAGTCAGGCATTGATTATCCCAATGCACCACCTTGCGCTTGCTATTCCAATGGCGTTCTCTATTATTCGTTGTGCTCTAGACAGCCTGTAATAAAGATTCACTTTTCCTGTGACAGGTTTCTACCAGGGTAGGGTCCCATCAAGTACTCTTTCAATGGGAATGCCTCATCCTCTATCAGACAGTATGGCTGAACTTTGTCTGAGAGTGGCAATGCCTTAGGCTCTGGCTCTGCCGTGTCTATTATTCTTCGTGCTCTAAACAGCCTGCAATTGAATATCCTCTTTTCCTGTGACAGGTTTCTACCAGGGTAGGGTCTCATCAAGTACTCTTTCAATGGGAATGCCTCATCCCCTATCAGACAATATAGCTTAACTTTGTCAGAGAGTGGCAGTGCATTATTCTCTGGCACTGCCGTGTCTATTGTTCTTCATGCTCTAGACAGCCTGCAATTGAAGATTCTCTTTTCCTGTGACAGGTTTCTACCAGGGCAGGGGATGTGTGTGTATTTGATAGAGAAAGCATCAAAACAATACACGTATAGAAGGCAAAAAACTGCACTAATACTATACGGTTATACATTATAACATTTGTGTAGCTGCGTGCTACTCTACAATTTAGACTTGAAAGACAATAAAGTACTCATAAGGGTCTCATCAAGTACTCTTTCAATGGGAATGCCTCATCCCCTACCAGACAGTATGGCTGGACTTTGTCAGAGAGTGGCAATTCTGACGCTGCCATGTCCCGTTCTTCTAGTTTTTGACCAAGCGCAGAGTTTGAGAAAACCGCACCGTCACTCTGCCGCCCATCGTCTCCAATGTCCACCATAGTGAAGCTGTAGTCATAGACTACCATCAGTACTAGGCTGTGGGTACCTTTATCATTGTAAAATGCAGAGCCTGCATGTGGGGCTGCTTGGACTACACAATGTTTACCATCAATGGCTTTGATGCAGTTTGGAAATTGCCACTTTGAATATAATTTTTTGCTGATGTTTTCCCATTCTCCAGTCATATTTGGCATTTTTAAGTACATGGGATGGAGGGCCTTCCATATAGCCTAGCAGGTTTCCCCTATCATGTTGCACACTGTTGAATGCCCCATTTCAAAACTGAATGAAATTGTGTGCATGCTGTCACCTGTTTCTAAATAACGAAGAGTAACAGCGAGCCTTTTAAAGTGCAAAATATCACCTTTCTTCTGTGGAGATCGGCTCTTGTACGTTGAGACTTTTATCTAATTTTGGTTTCAACGATATTAATAAATGGTCGAAGCGCTCCTTGCTTATTCGAAGGTGACGATGGTGAGCTTCGTGGTCTCCCTATCTCATTTCTTTGATCAGAGAATGGAACTCTGCTTGGGATTTTCCAGTTCTGAACAAAAGGCAAACCTAGTACCTCCATGTCACCTTCCTTGCTTCCTGACGCCGACGGATACGGCGCAAAAGGATAAGCTGCAAGAACTCTTTGCTGAAAAGGGACAACATTTCGAAGCACACTTACGGCATCGTGAGTGCCCTTAAGTTTCTTACGTTACGTTTCATACGGCTTCAAGTTAGTTAGGTCAATTACTTACATTTAGTTGGTTACGGTAAGTTTCTTACGGTACGGCTTTTGTGAATCGACCTTAAGTGACCCATTCGCTGATGCCAATCATGCCATAGATGCAAGGACTCTCCTTGTGCATCTTGCTTGCTCTCCCACAGGTAAGACGGTGGCAGGCTGTGACGTCAAAGCCTGCTTGGTCATCGGCCTGCTGTCCAGATGATAGAGACATCCCTTTTTTGTTCCCATGCTAAATATGTGGTCATTCTTTGACAATGTGCATCTATTGTTGTCGAACATGAAACCGTAACCTTTGTTGCTCAATGCAGTCACTGACAATAGATTCCTCGCCAAGTCTGGAACGAATAATACTTCGCCAATATTTGCTTTGATGTAACCGGATGGTGTCTTTATTTGCAGTGACTCAGAGCCTTTTCCCATTACGTCAATGCTATAGTCATCTCCAAACTTCACTTTCTTTGGCATAGCATATCTCTCGTAAATTTCTAGCCAGCTTCTTTTGCACATCATGTGCTTGGATGCCCCTGAGTCGATCACCCATCCTTCATTCGACTTGCTTTAACAACTTTCCTTGTCGTCGGTCAGCTACATCGGGATTCTTTCTCTGCAACTCATCAAAACTTCTGGCTGCTAGCTGGCACTGCAAGAATTTGCCAAATTTTGTTTGAAACCTATCTTAGACGAATTCTTGTTTGGCAACTGCTCTCGTCCTTCCTTCTTTCACTGCAAAACGCTCGGCAAAGAGCGAGTCAAGTCTTTTTCTTCTTCTGGCCAATCTCTATGGTCAAGCATCGCTGCTTTGCATAACACGAAATCTTCAGTAAAATCAGAAAATATTGCTTCCATACTTTCTGCCACTGATGTCACCATAGTGCTTTGTTCAACTTTGAGTTTGCACTTTACCTGCGTCTACATTGGCTATTTCAACAGATTTGTACTGTGTTGATGCCTCTGTTGTTACCTCATCTGTGAGAAGTTTGCTTAGTCTAGGGTCATTAATCTCGCAGAGTTCTTTCACTTCTTGCTTGTTGAATTGTTTCAACAACTGTTCCAATAGGAGTATCAACTTGCTCGAATACTTTACTGATTCCAGCAAGAATGGTGATGAGGTCTAGGTAGAAGGGAGCTATGACAAGGAACCGATAAGAAATCATCTTCTTTTGCTACCCAAACAGCTTATCCTTATCAGTTTTAGATATATATATATATTTTCGCTTTGGGCTCCTGCACTCTTCCAAGTTACTGATAATGAAGGGATAGCTGCAAATCAGGACATCTAGTGCATGCTCATGGTGTGCCATGCACCGTGTTCCTGCGACAGGGGCAAACTTCTTGGCTTTGCATTCGTAAGCCTCAGCAATGTAACTCAGTTCCCAGTAGCGTTTAGGGCTCTTTTGGTAATGATAAAACATCGCCAAAATAATCTGACCAATTATGTCCAGAGTTGTTCCCTTCAGAGCATCCTTGACAGCAAGCTCAAGCCGATGAGCAATGCAGTGGGTGCTGACTAACCATGCATATTCCTTTTTAATTTGTTTCATGACACCTTTGTGCAAGCCCAGGTTTACTGCTGCTCCATCCGAGCCACCACTAACCAAAGCAACATGCTTAAAATCAACAAAATCTAGTTTCAACACGCTCATGTACATGGCTTAAATCAAAGCCTTCACTCCATCAGCAGAGGCATCCTGGACATCTGAAAGTCCCAACTGTTTCATTTGTACCTCACCGTCAATTAGCAGTTTTGTGTAAATAAGCTCTCTTTCTTTGACACTGCGATCAGTCGGGCCATCGAAAAACATAGAATGGTAGCAATAAGGTTTTCCTGGAAGAAAGAGGGAAGCTGTCTCTACTTTAATTGCATTTGCAATGTGGCCAATGAAATCACAACAAGCTTTGTCGTTGTGATAGGCAGTCCCCATTTCTACTCCATGATGTGCTTCAAGTTGCAGGAGGTCAGGGAAGATTGAAAAAGGCTGCTCTTGTTTCGAAATGAACAAGGCAACTTTAAACATTGCTGTCAAACCTTAAAGTGCCTATGACGGATAATTTTTTATTTCGTAAATCGATAGATATGATCCAGAATATACCTTC
>OFHS01003557.1:0-16547 GCA_900245855.1 Calvadosia cruxmelitensis | reverse complement strand
TAATTAAGTGCAAAGTAATTAGTGAATACAGTACATAATCAAGGTCATCCCATACGCAAAATTAGCTTATTAATTTGGGAGACCATAAATTTACAACAAAATAGTGAACAGCATGATTTTTTTGAATAGAGCATACTAAGAATAATTTTTGCGTGATAAATGTAAGAATAAAGTAATAAAGATAATAATCAAAACAAAACGTAATGAAGATAAACAAGAAAAGACAAACAAACAACAACAAAAAAGAGAGAAGTGGAAAGAAGACTTCAGAAAGAAAAAAACAACTGCAACCGTAGCAGCTTTTAACTGTACAAATGTCATAGTAGCCTTCAATGAAAATAATTTTCAAGTACTTAAGGAAGAGTCGAGTAGGAACATTGACACTGAAGTTAAATTCCATTAATAAAATTTTCATTTTCTTGCCAATAGGCCTATAATATTTTAGAGAAAATCTCTTTCGAGGAGCAGGCATCTTTCGAGTAGCAGCCAACTTACTGTAGGTCTTTGGAAAATGAAAGCAATATTCAATGGATTTTGAGTAAGAATGTATAACTTTACATGTGGACAACTATACTTGTACTACAATGATAATGATTATTGTGTCGATGTGGTCTAGCGACAAGTACGTGTGGATGCCAGTCAGACTTACCGGGTTCGACTCCCTGCCCAGCCGACACATACTATTCCTTATGACCTCTTTGGTTTTAATTGTCGAAGGCCCCAAGAGAGATTGGCTTATTGGGCTACATTCGTTAAATAAAGTGACATTTACATTTACATTTACATAACTACTAATTCTGCATTGTACCTGGACATGGTGGCTTGTAGCAGCCTTCCCCTTCAATATCGCCACCAATGCATAAAGCCCCGCCATATTGTGGCGCTGGTGAGTCGCAATTACGTTCTTTTGATTTAAATCCAAACCCACACGTGACGCTACATGTAGACCACTGTGACCATGGACTCCATTGACCATCAACTGGAACAAGTCAACATAATAGTCTAATATATAAATAATTACAATTATGATATAAATAATAATATATAACAGCTATATAAAAATATTACTGATTATCTGCTCTATGAAAAAAGCTTGTCGGATTGCAGCGGAATAAATGATGATGACGATAATCGTGATTGTGAGATTTAAATCTCTACATATAAATTTTGACAAAACCTGAGATAGGCGAGTCAATGTAGTGATCACAAGCATAGTTGAACTGTCGATTGGTAGGGAGAAGACTACAGTATGAGCATAACGGTAGTAGAATCTGAAGTATTTAGGCAGGACTTATTGATCATTACAGCCGCTTAATTCGAAGTCTCAAGGAACCGTAAACAATCCTTCGAATTATACGTGCTTCGAATTAGGAATAATAGTAAAACAATAGACAGAAGACAAATGCGCGAGACCAAAGGACTGAGATCGTAGTTTGAAATAGGTGAATATTCCAATTACAGGTCTTCGAATTAGGCAGATTCCACTGTATTGTTTTTAACCGAAAGCCTTCATAACCATGAATTTGTCTTCAAAATTATGGGTGACGAGAACAAAAATACAAGAATAAATAGAAATTAACTAGCTATAGACCATTTATTCCGTTTGTCGCATAAAAGGAGTGCATACCAGAAACAGCTAGAAGCTTTGGTTGAATTCCCTGGAAAGAAGAGCAGATACTACCTTTGCATGAAAACATCCAGCTACAATTGAACTAACGTAGTGGCTTCTATATTTATGCGGATGATGACCCTTGGCATTAGGGGACTGAGATGGATAAATGCTAGCGGTAGCGACCGTAATTATACACTAACATAAAGGTCGATATGTAATGTTGCACTCTAGTCTTGTTGCATTTATTTCCATGTTTGCTTTTCATGTTAAACAATCTGCTCGTATCGACATACAGCGATTCAAGTTAAATCGAGTTTACTGGCTCGCACAGTGTTATGGGACAATAGGGGAAATATGCAAAGCGCCATCATGGATTTTATCCGCCATGTTGACATTTTTCTCAGGATTGTAGGTCCCATTTAATTCTGCATGTAACGACAAGATTGAATCTCGACAGGTCGCAGAGAATAAGTTACTCTTGCTTCATTTCATTCCTAGCACAAACGACGAACATTAGAAGGAAAATTTTACACAACGTGCAAATCTCTGTAACTACCAAAAAGAGAGTTGGAGACTGTTTCTCGCTTGTCTGGGGTACGAAATTTCTTAGTACATGGCCGCTATTACTGAGTTCGACTTCATAGAAAACCTGATTAAAGAACAATAAATTATTATAAAAACACTACTATTGAAAATTGCTCATAATTTAATTTATCCAATAATATTGTTGGCAATTTCCGATAAAAGACTACAGGAACGAAGACACTGAGAAAGTATCACAATAATCTTAATTATCCAGATAAACCATTTGATTTTCTCTTACATTTCGTGATACAAACTGTACGTTTTGCCAATGTTGAATAGATATAGCTTGGCTTGAATATGTTTCTAGAAAAGCTTTTATTCCGAAAATTTGACAGATTCAATGGTATGCTATATTCCATGCACACGTGAGCTGCACACACTTTCTGATAGTTAATGCATTGTTCCTTTTAGAATAATCATACACTCATGCCGATAACCTTATGGATATTTAAGTTGATTTCTGAAAATGAAACCTATACAATTACTTTAAATCTACTTTATACAGGTAAATGACTGCAAAGAATTCCTCAGAGAACTCACACTAAATCCTGATTCTGCAATGAAAGCTGCGCTGCCACTACTTGCAGGTCTGACCTCCTGCTTGAATTTCAACAGGTGGCAAGATTTGATGCTGTTCCCTGTTGTATCACTTCTTAATATTCCGTTGCATTGTCCACCAAACAAAGCGCACCTATGAGTGCATTGGAGGGCAGATTGATGAGAAACGATTGAAATGACGTCATAGTGTTTCAATGGTTCTATTGGATGCTGGGTAAACAGCTGTGTGATTGCTTCTGTGGATGCGAAGAGAAGTTGTAAAGTTGCTCCAATCTTCAACAGAAATTGGAGGAGTCGAAGATTATGGATCACCATTATTGAGTGTAGCATTTCGGTTTCACTGGAAGGAGTACAAAAAAGTGTGCTATAGAAAACGCTACTCGCATCCAACCGTAAGCATCAACTTATTCATTAACTGTTCTACATGAATAACGTTTAATAAATTTACTTCTAGGGCATCATAACTTTTAGATTATAATGTAAATCTCGAAGAAATTAATTTTGATAGTCGTAAGATTTAGGCTGTAATATCTACTTGAATTTTGTATTTATCAAAGTTAAGTTTTTATGTAGTAGTTGGGGGTAAAATATATTGTTTTTCAATTAAAAATATTGAATGGAATAACTCTACAGTCTCAAACATGATCTTCGGTATTTTTATCTTTATTTCTAGACCAGCATGCTATCATTTATACATTTAATCATTTTATCATTATCATTTCATCATTTATCATTTAATCATATATCACTTATTCCTTGTATCATTTAGCTTGGCCACTTCATGCGCCACACGCCCCATCCTTTGCTGATTGACAGTTTGCCAATCTCCTACCAGCGCCCTCTAGGTAGACCTAGGCAGCGCTGGATTGATGGACTTCGACGTTTGTGTGGCTCACCAGTGTCCTCCACTGTCGAGAAGGCTACCGCCTGTCACCCAATCTCCACAGCACCGGATCGTAGTCATGCAATGGAGCTGAGAAGCTATCATGGCCGCCAAAGCGCTGCAGGCGTATGATAACTAAGAGAGAGCCTGCTACCATCGTTCTCTAATCATTAAGTGACAACTTTTACATAGTTATTAGAAGAATCCGCGTGGATTGCAACAGGGATTCAGAAACGTGATAAGCATAATTATGCAGATATTCATAAAAGTATACGTAACAATATCTTCCCAAGGTACAAGTCACTCCAGCTACAGTGGAATCTGCCTAATTCGAAGACCTGTAATTCGAATATTCACCTATTTCGAACCACGATCTCGGTCCCTTGATCTCGCGCTTAAACTTCAGTCTATTGTTTTCCTATTATTCCTAATTCGAAGTTCGTATAATTCAAAGGATTTTTTACGGTCCCTCTACACTTCGAATTAAGCGGATTCCACTTTATATATAATTTAAGGAATCTCCAACACACACACACTCTGAAATCAGAATAGATGGATCCCAATTAGTAACTATTGGGGTTAATTGCTACATTGAAAAGGAAAACAAAACATATTTAAAATTACCACTTTTCCTGGATTGCTATGGCAAACTTCTCTTTCAGAACCTCTGATACTAATTTGAAATTTGTTATACAAAGCTCTCAGTAGATACAATAGCTAATTTAAATGTAATAGCTACCCACAGTTCTCATTTAAGTTGTAGAATAAATACTGCTCAGCATTCATCTCGCAAGTAGCATTAAGACACAAGTAAAATTATCATCACTGCTTTAATGGTTGTGATAGAATTTCAGACGGATACAATCATAGTAGAAAACAGGCCATTATTTCAGCTACAACATATAGTGGAACGAAGAGCTACTAGCTGTTTTCTGAAGACATACCTTTCCCTTTGAAGACGAATGAAGATCTGACATGACCGTTTGTCGGTTGAATCGTTTTAATGAGAATATAATCTGCTATCGTGTTGCTTACAGCTTGATTGTACGTCAACTCTAGAAATCATTTGATAGACTCAACTAAACGTGCAGCGGCATAATGTCATATCTTGATCAGAGGGATGGATTTATAATATTGAACAAAGTTAAGGATTGACCTTATCTTACGTCAAAGTTCGCACTTTCTTTTGCAAAATCAAATAATCTTATCTTCCAATTTCAGTAAATGTTTGCTAGACTGTCTGATAGAACCTTCAGGACGAAATTGATGAGCAACGATTGTCACGCTTAATGAGCTGCGGATTAATTGCATGTACACGAATAGCTCCGGCAAAGGACGCTTCCGAATGGTTACTATAATGTAAGTATGGGCCACTGAAGCCACTTTTATGACGCGCGTGTTCATTTATCTTGACATTTTCAAACTGCTTAGGCCTACATGGCAGCAGAAAAATATCGAAACTTGTTTTGGCATTGAATTGACCGATAAAATATAAAACTCTGTATCGGAAAATATTAATTTGCAAATCTGATTTTTTAGCGTTGTTTTTTTGGATTTCGAATTTTGTCTTTGAAGTTCAGGAAAACCGATTTCAAACTCGAGCTTCGTCTAATCTCTAGTGAATATTCAGTTTACCGTCGAGCGGTTTCTGGACGGGTGGATGCATCCTGGCTTATAGGTATTGCAGTTTCAAAGTGCATCTTTCGATAGCGTGTCAAGGAAGTTATTACGCGGGATATTTTTCTTGCTTTTATTGCAAGGAATACAATGAAAGTAGAAGCAAAAATAATTACTTGTCAGTTTCAAAGATATTGTTTTTTTTTAGCCACACAGAAATATACAAAACTACATTTTACAATTTGTTTATCAGGTGAATCCAAGAGTAGTTGCTGCTGCAATAGGTTGTTCCCTAAGTTCGCGAGTGGTCGAGGTGGTAGGATTCGCAGGACAGTTGAACAAATGCGCAACGTCGTGATTGGAGGCGTGACAGTCTGGACACTCGTTGGCGATGGAAGAGTCAATGCGGCTCTTGTAAGAGTAAAGCAATGAGCAATAACCAGAGCGCAGTTGGGCGAGTCGGCAGCGCACAGATCGACTGAGTGTCTGTTCTTCCTTGGAGATGGAAGGTGGCAATGTTCCTAGAACCGTGTTTGGAGCATAGGAAGCCATGCACAAAGAGACAGTAGATAAATGGATCGCTTTTTGAAGCCGGACTCTGCTCTTTGCTGATATTGGCCGTCTCAGTTTCAAAGATGCCGTTTAACTCCGTTAATATAACCTGGGTTAATATCACAAGCTGCTTAATATCACTTCAGTTTGAGCACCAAGCTCTGTCTGAATCAACCACCAAGCTCTGTCTGAATCAACTATTTGTATCCGGATAGAATCACGACCCGTTTACAATCACGATGTTTGTTTGGAAACCATAGTGATATTAACGAGATTTCACTGTAGCATTAGATATGACATACAATAGATAAATGTTGAGAGCAATGCTTTTAAAAGGATGGAATTGAAATGATCTGCGTGTTCTTGAGCTGACGTTGGCATTTCCTTCAACCGTAGTCCTCGGCGGCGTACACATAACCGGTCGATCGTTGAGTCACTTTTAGATTGACTTTTTGGTTTCTGTATGGCAAATGGTAATAGACGTCGGGTTTAGAACAGACAAATCCCCAAACTATTTCTGACATCATAAACAGTATTCTCCAGAACACTGACACAACACTTCAGATCATCAAAAACAGATCTCGCTTTTGAGACAATAATGTCGCATCGCCTTCTAAGTAATTGCTTGAAGGTCTACCCTTACCGGCACTAATTACTTCTTCTATTTTAATGAGCAAGAATACCTAGAAATCGAATCATCTTACCACGACACAGATGATAATATCTGAATAAGCTGATGAATAAGTTTATAAAAACAGTACAGTGAACCTGCCTATAACGGTCACCTCATAAAGGGAACTGAAAAAATGACGTTTATAGACATGTGGCCATTCTGTCCAGGTTGATCTCTTTAGAAAGTATAATGTGGGGAGTTATGAAGAATAAGTAGAGCAGGACTATTTGTTTTCTTTGATTGTGGCTGTTATCCCGCTTTTTTGTTGACGACCAGAATGAACTCCATTGTCAGTTGTTTGGTGTGCCGGGCTGTGTCACGTTAAATTGTAAATGTTGTTCTTTGATTGTTCGAATTAAAGGCTATTGCATTTTCAGATAAGGAGATAACTTACAAAAGTATTTCTGGTAATATGTTACATGTCCAATAAGTTGCAATTAATTTCTATACGATTGTGAATTGTAAAAGTACTCTAGAAATAATTCCAACAGTGGCTACTAAACTTGATATGAAAATAAAAACCTGACCTTACTATTTACAAATTAAAAATTTTGTCCATCAAACCTCTTCAAGAAATAGTGTTTTTCATTGCTTGCATTTTCTTACGATTAACGTATCATCGAGCTTGTTCTCTTACGTTCGTTTGTGAAATCGTCACTATTTCAATGGATTTCTGCATGTCATGGTGTAGTCGTGGAGTGGCTGGCGGGCGTGAGATTTGAGCCCTATATACGCCCGAAAACTACTCCTCGACGCTATCACCTGCAAGCCGACCGAGTCGAATACGCCGTCAAGGACACAGCAGAGTGGTATTGTATGGTGATATATTGAATCTTGATTTGTCTTTCTTAGGTGTTACTTTGTCAGCCGATTCTGACTGTGATTTATGGCGTAGTTTATGTAGTAAGTACATTAAGAGGAAGAGGGACGGCCTCTTCATGTAGAGGACCATCTATATTATTCTTATGATGTAGTCTCGTTCCATCCCTGTGCTCACACGATGTAAGGTTTCTCTTTGTTATGTTATTTGTTAGCTTACAAATGCCTGTTTCCTTTGTAGCCCTAATTGGTGTAAGGTTTATAATTCCACCCTGGCTCAAGTGATTTTATCCCATGAATTCCAAAGTAAAAGGCCTGTGATGCCTTTCTTGTGTCTCCTAACCTGCCTCTCGTTATGATATCAGGCCATATCACATAGAAAACCGTGTGATAACTGTTCAATATTTAAGCCTTCAAAGTCATTTAATGTTCTGAATGTTTGATTTGCGAAACATAAAAAATGTTGTTATGAATATGTATTCTAAAACATTCTATTTGTTTATCAATATCTGATTGACCAATATCATCATTATGTAATACGGTACTATTACGGGAATAGTCCGTTCCTCCTCTTGCTAGTAACATTGTTACAAAATGACTTAAAAACTTTACGATTATTTACAACAGAAAAATCACTACCATTAAAATCTTGACACAAAATATTAAAATACGTAACTGTCCGAGCAAAGCCGCGAAGACGTAAGACAGTTGGCTGCCAACACATCACAACGTTCAAAGGTTGCTTCGTTCTTTGTCGAGCACGGATGGCGTGACCGACAAATATGAGCCTCTTGTCCTTCACTAATGCTTCCGCTGATGGGGTAATGGATCGCAAGGCTGTTGTGCGGATAATCATAGGCCAATGGTATCCTAGGGCACGTCTGAGAAGTGCATCATAGGCTTGTGTTAGTTTGTGGCCAATAGCTATGTCTTGAAGAGTGAATCCAAACAGAGAATAGATTACAAAGAATAGATTACCATCCTATTTTTCTTACGTGTATTTGCTGTCGCCTCATGGAAAGAATTACGAAGAAATCTATTATGTTATTTCTTTTGGATAATGCTCTGATTTTACCATCTCAGCTAGGTTTCATTGGAGGATAATCAACCTGCACGCAACTTTTTGAGACTCCTTCTGATTGGACTGTCGCTATTGACTCCAAGAGTTGTGTTGACGCTATTTGCCAAAGCTTTCGATTTCGTATCGCATCCGAAACTGCCCTGAAGCTTGATTCGTATGGTATCAAAGGGGAACTACATAACTGCATGTGTCACTTCATTTCTCTCCTTTCGTACGCAGAGGGTTCGAGTTGGTGAGGCACTGTCCTCGCCTGAATATTGCACAAGTGGAGCTCCTCAAGGATCAGTCTTAGGATCAATTTTGCTGTTTGTTAATGATCTCCCTGACTCTATTTCGAATGTGAATTGTAAATTATTTGCTGATGATGTTAAACTATATTCTACTTTAAAATTTGATGATGGTAACGCAGCATCACGGTTACAGCATACGCTTCGTATCTTTGAAAAGTGGGCGTCCACTTGGCAAATGAAAGTTGCTGCTAACAAATGTTCTAGTCTTCACCTCGGATATAAGAATCCCCGTCATATTTACAGTATTGCTTCGTTAAATCTTAATCAATGTGATTCCCATGTTCGTGATCTTGGTATTTATATTTCACCCGGTCTGAAATTTTTCAGCACATTGTAGTATTATTTCGCGGAAGTCGTATCCCGTTTGTCATTACATTCTAAAAAGTCTACGTTGCAATGACGCTGCACATTTAGTTCGAGCCTACACTACGTACGTTAGGCCATAAGGGCCTGTTTACATGGGGCGGGCCAGTCCGGCTAAACGGGCTGACACCTTTGAGTGAGATCGTTGCCTGCTATTGTTTCGCATTGTTTCTGTGCGGTGCGTTTATATGATTGTCAGGCCAGCCCGGTGAGGTGGGATCCCATCTTATTACCGGTGGGATCCCACGTGGGTGAGATGAAAGATGCGACAAAATGCCATATCAACAATATCAGACGGTCTGGCCCAGCAGTTGAAGTTTTCTACGCAGGCGCAAGGGTGACGTATATTTTACATTTGGTGCCAATCGATAATTTGTCGACTCGTTTGCGTTGGTAATAGCTCAAGTTTGTATCTTTCTTTCGCTTTTCATTATAATTATTAATTACATATTATGGAATCCAAAGCAAACAGTTTCAATCGAGTGGCGAAGTAATCGAGCTTGTAATTAAACATGACTTCTATTCTGATTGTCAATCCGTAAAAGGAGTTACAGAATGCACTGGTAGTACAATAGAAGGACAACCAGAGTTTGTGCAGACCAAAAGACGTGCTTCCAACGCCAAAAATTTGGCGAACACGCTTGCGTCGAAGAAATAGCGACCAGCCCGGCGAAAATTTGCCGGGCTGAAGCAAGGCCAGCCCGGACAGGAAATTCCCATATAAACAATCGACAAAATTAGCCCATCCCGGTGCCAACCGGGCTGACCTGCCTCTTGTAAACAGCCCCTTAGAGTACGCTCCGCAGGTCTTCAATCCGTATTTTAAAAAATATTTTGAGCGGCTGGAGCGAGTGCAGAGATTTTTCACCCGTGCAGTATTCACTCGCTGCTTTCCTACTGTAAAAATCTTAGAGTATCATTCCCGTATATTAAATTTAAAATTACTTCCTCTGCAACACAGGCGTCTTGTTGCTGATCTTCGTTATTTAAACTTGTATATTTGACGGTGCACGTGCAGCTGCCTCCGCATATATAACCCGATGTCCTGGGAAATCAACTTGTGGACATTCCATGAAATTCAGTTCTGGGATTCCCCGCACAGACGTTCGTCGCCATTTCTTTTACCACCGTGTAATCAGAGTGTGGAACTGTTTGCCAGAGGAAAAGATCAACTTTCAAAGCATTTGTGAATTTAGGACAGCCCTCGTGAGTGACACTGAATTGAGCTAATATCTGAACTATTAGCTATACTTAAATTGAATCATATTGTCTATTACCCTGTTTGTCCATGTAACATAAGTGCTATTGTTAGAGCCTGCTACATGTGAATTCTTTGCTTGATGAATTTCAATTAAACACACATACATACATACATACAAGAAACCGCATGGGTAACAAAAAGTAATAAGCATGGCTATCATCAATCACTCCCACATTTAAAGGCTAGCGGAAAACCTAAAGAGCAGACTAGCAGAAGAATGTCAGCTTACTTAAACTTGTTCTTTTCTATCTCTTAAAGAATGGGCCGCTGACAGAGGAGTCATCGCTTGAATATGAAAATCCAGATAAAAGTTGAATCAACTCTTTATTGAAGCTAACAAATATTGCAATATACTAATGGATTAAAGTTGAAATTTCACTAACATCAGACCATCAGCAATGACTTGAAAACTATTCTATCAATATACTCATGGCAGTGAACTAGAGATCTACAAGCGAAATTGAAGCTGTGCTTTGTACCATACAACAGCAATGTTTGATTCTGCAAGATTGCGTAGTTTTCTTGCTTGGAGCACTGTTAGGATATACTGAGCATCTGATAAATATACCTCTGATTGAGAGATAGAATTGATATTGCTTCAGGAAATAGCTCACGGAACGCAAATGAGACAGTTTGGACCACATGGTGGTGTGGAACATGCTGCATTGCTGGTCAGTGGGCAAGTGAAGCATTGGGGGTTTCTTTGAGCGCAAACAAAACAATTGCATGTTTCATAAGCATCAGCAGCATCACTGCAAATTGGCCTGTATGATGTTCGTGGACTAGAGATAGCTTTGATGGTTGCACGTGGTACTGCAACCCGTGGTAATCCAATGAATTGCAAGTTCGCATCTACACGAATGATTGTAAGTTCGACGCGGGTTGCAACAAGAGGTGTGATAAACGCAATTGCTTCTGCATTCATGGCGTCTTCATGGCTATCTGTAGAAGATTCCAGAAGACCACGTGCACCCGTTGTAAGCTCAGTGCCAGCGTCTGCGTCAAACCAGGCATAGAAGATAAATATTCTAGCATCAGTTGCATACGTGTAGGCAAGGCTTCCGCGGAGTTCATATGTGTAGCCGGCCGTGAGGGATATTCTACCAATGGAATCGGCGTTGGATGTTTTGGTGTATGCTGTGGTAGTATCAAGGGATATGGCGGATCCACTGGCACTAAGTACCGTATTAAAAACCGCGTGATCACCGTTGAGGACATGAGTAGTTTCTTGCACTCTAGCCAGCACAAACAGATATTCTGGCTCAGCTGTTGCTAAGGACAATCCACCACTGTATGAGTTATGCCATGGGTAATCTAAATGGCGAGCAGATCTTTTGCGAGCAGCGTTTTCGCCTTTATAAGTATCCTGGAGACCTGCAAGGAATTGCACATATATCCTCATCGTCATCTTCTGATCTATTTTTAGATGCTAGCTCAGTAAACTAAAAGCGTGTTTCCATTGAGTTTCTCCAAAAATCTATCATTGTGTTGAATGATAATCATGGTAAAGCAAGTCTGATTTTTAAAATACGTAAAGTATGGGTGTTTATAATAGTGGACACATGAAGTTTGCCACTGGAGTATGATTATTTCAAAAAAGAAGACAACAATTTAAACACGAGGTTAAAACCCTTTCTACCACACACAAATATTGGTAACCGCCAGAGGTGCCTATTTTGTAACATGATGTTTGGCTCGAAATTGAGTGAATGTGTAGAAATTGATTTTTAATGAAAATGCTAAGTAGCTAATGTTTTGATGCATTAATTTTTTGCCGTTATTCGTAGCTAGAAATGTTATCATCAGGATGTAACCAGTACGTAATATGCAAAAATGCAAATTGTGCGATTTTTTTTTATTGATTTATTAAATGTTTATTGTACCCCAGTAGTAGCAGCGTTTTGACAACGCCGGACAAGTTTTGTTTAAATATAGCGAGAGTTTTGTTGTAAGCACGTCAAAGAGCGAGAAGCAACTCGATCGCTCAGAAGATAGCAAACGGTATGTTGACCGATCTCGAAATTCTGTACTGTACATATCGTTGCATAATTTCACCGCTAATAATGTTATATATTCTAATATTTTCACCGCTAATATAAAGAAAGAAGAAATGGATTGGGCATATACTGCGTGGAGAAAGTTTACTGAAGGATACAATCGAAGGAAGAATAGAAGGAAAACGACCGAGAGGAAGAAAGAGAGCAATGATGTTAGATGACATGCGTGAAGTGAATGAGTCTTACAACGCGATGAAGAGGAGAGCCCGCGACAGAGAGAATTGGCGTTGCTACATGCCTACAGGCAGAAAACCAATGATGATGATGAATGTTATATCATTTCTTTTTACTTTGTTGTTTGTTGAATTTCAGCGTGAATAAAGAAACAGTTTGATAGTATTATTTGAGTAAAGTCAGTCTTATCATTTGTCTTCAAGGATCTTGCTTAAAGCAATGTTGAAAACACAGTAAAATATACAGTCCTTAAGCAGAAATGATTTTGTTCATCCAACAATGTTTTCAGAAAAAATTTCAGATGGACATCTCTAGGAGCCAGTATTACCCTTCCACGTGTACTGCGGTGATTTATCGAGATGGAAATATTATGGCTCAAGTGAACGCTAGCAATTTGATTGTAATCAATGAACGAATAATTATCCATAGCCTAATGGAAAGCCTTCTGAGAAGTACAGTATTCGATTACAGAATGTCATGACTCAAGAGAGAAGAATGTGTGTAACGATGTAATCTAAATACACTATGGATGCATTACATTGAATAAGTCTCACAAAATTGGCCTCATGTTATCTGTTTCTGTCGAGTAAAACAATAGGAACGTTAAACTGCCCAATAACTGATCCGATGATTCTATGGCACTGCTTGTATATCGGTACATAGAAGACAGTTCAAGTGACTTGTATCGAACACAGCACATCGAATAGCAAGATAATTCTAGTCCAAAATAAACTTGCCCATGAAATTGCGAACAGTATATGTACGAGCATGTGAGACAACAAGCGAGATCATTAGAGAAGAACCGCTCGTATTCGTTCTTGCTGTGTTGTGGTACAGATTATGACCGCAGCTAAACAATAGATTCGATGAAGCTTATGGCATGGTTATAAACAACAGCTAGTAATAAATCTAAGGTAATTAGCTATGTCACATACCAGCTAACTGTGGTCAACACACGCATCACCAGCTAACTAATCGAAAGGCAAGCAGCTAATTGGATGTCAGCAGCAAAACGTCTGAGGCACAGAGAAAAAATAGTTCAGTCTCAGTAACGTCGGATCTGAATAAAATTGCCAACCATAAAGCAGCTGTGTTCTTAAGACTATGTCTGTTTGTACTATGCGTGCTCTAAGACGTTGTTAACGATCACATGGCCACCTTAAACAAAGACTGGTTAGATATCGTATTTTATATCGAATCCAACTTATTATTAGGATGGATCATGGAGGAAGCGATTATTGTGCTTGTGGCAAATTTAAAAGCCGGCTTCATCCAGCTACCTTCGGAGCAACAGCCTTTGTAAGTTGCGAAAAGAGATCAAGTCGCTGTGACATGTTATCTGTTTCGAATCGATTTTGAAACAGATTAAATTATTTGTTCAATAATAAATCAGTGTGCAAGGCTTGGACAAAGATGATATAACAATCCGGCATAGTGGAAAGCACAGTCTGTGCAAGTGTCATCAATGTGACCAGTCAACCAGTAGGATATTTATTCTACATCAAGCGGAAAGAGATAACAAAATACCGACAGGAGCTTCCACAGGAATGTAACTCAAGCTGATATTTAAAGAAGTATGGAACAAAGCTGGCTTATCCTCTTAGTTCCATAGCTGTTCTGGTCTAATGAGTATCCCAAAACAAATCAGGCTATATGAACTTGTAGAAATGTGATCACGGTAATCCTGGCGATAGGAAAAGAGCTGCTATGCAAGACACCAAATATTTTTGCAAACGCAAACTTGGGCTATATATAGCAAGAGTACATACTTTTCCTCTAAGAATGACTCGCGACCGATGAAGGAAACTGGAGCAGCTGCTGCGAAAGGGGGAGCAGCAAATTCTCAAAACATAGAGAGCTAGCTGACTGATACGTATTCGCACTTTTTCCGTCGAAGCCTTTGGAGTATTTGACCTATCCACCAAGGCTTTCGCCGACGCACTAGTCACCATAAAGAAAAGTTGTGGAGATCGAGTTGATCGGAAACTTGTGTTTGACAATCCAGCGTGAAAACGTTGAGAGCGTCCGTAGGGTACATTTGCCAAGTTGATTAATTCCCCAACAGCTGAATTGTTCGAATGATGTAATACATTACAGTATTACAGGATAAAAGCAACAAAGCAATGACATAGTACAGTTAGTCATCCTGCTAACAGTTGGTCACTTTTGTTCTCGTGCATTGATTTAAGTTTGGAAAGATAGATTTTTATTCTATCACCATGGCAATGTAAATACAAATAATCTTGTGAAGAAAGAGTACATGGTCAGGATCATCCCATAAGCAAAAGTGCTTGTTTATTTGGCTGGCTACAATTACAGTTTAAAAATAAATATGTAAGTCTGTAGAACACTATGAAGGAGCCATATTATGCTTTTATATTTTTATCAATGATTATTTTGTTTTCCTAACCCAGCAAGCAAAAGACGTCTTAGGACGTCCCATGGAAGCTCTCACGACGTTTGGACGTCGCGGTTACGTCGTTAAGACGTCTCATGTTTACTGGGTAAGCATGAATTCCCTTAGATAATACACCATTTCCTTTAATATCCGACTACGTTTTATATCAAATTTTGTGCAAAGCTCATTTATTGTCCCGTTTCAAAGATACAGTGTTGGGAAGAAAATTATCGACACCACAGGAGAAACAAGGTCAAGGGCTTACCTTTTTCAAAGGTTAAGCATCGCAATACAGAGTGGTAATGCTACAAGCATTCTTGGCACCCTCACTGATGGAGAAAGCTTAAAAGAAATTTTCAATTTGTATATATCTTAGGTTAATTTGTTTTAGGAAATATTGTATTTCTTCACTAGCATTTAAATTTATTAGACAGATCGTGACTGCGATTTTATTTTATGTTAGATTCAATAAGCAGGATGTCTTACAATGGGTGCAGACATTATGGAACATTTTGGATTGAAGGACGCAGACAACATGTCACTTGTTCGTCGACCAAAATCACTGGTTCATTATGTCTTGTGGTGTTAAAATTTATGCTGATCTCCATCAATACTTACTTAACTGACACGTTCTTCCCCGCTACTTAGGAAATCTCAACGGCACTATTTAAAAAAAAGGAAATGCTGGTTTATATTTAATCCGATTGGTATCCCACCTCGCTTTAAATCCCACTTTTGGTCTGTAAAGAGGGCAGGATTATAACCTTCTCTTGAATAATATTCTAATCCCACAACCTTCAAAACTAATCCGTAATTTGCAATGTAAAATTATTGATAACAATTATTCAAGATGTTTAACTTTGATATTTATTAAACAGAGTAGAAATGATCTAAGTTGAAAGCTACGAAACGGCCGAAATTGGTTGATATCCCACCCTCTTTGCAGACCAAAGAGTTCAATTATCAATGACAGCATTTCAATTTGCCGCCCTCTTTGTCTGCAAAGAGGGCGGAGTATCAACCACGTTCGGCCGTGTCGTAGCTTTCCACTTATATCATTGCTACTGTATTTGATAAATATCAAAGTTAAACATCTTGAATAATCAATAATTTTACATTGCAAATTACGGATTAGTTTTGAACGTTGTGTATTTGTATTTGTATTTGTATTTGTATTTGTATTTGTATTTGTATTTGTATTTGGCAATCGATAAAATGAAGTTACTACAGATTGCTAACTTTTGGCTAAATGAGCCAGGAAGAAACGTTGTTTCCACCTTTTGTGATTAGAATACTATTCCAAGAGAAGGTTGTAAATGTTTGTACTGGTTATACCTGCCGCCACCCATACGCAGAGCTGTAACAATTACTTTTAAAAAGTAACTAATTACAATTACAAGTTACATCTCCAAAAAGTAATTAATTACAGTTACAAATTACTTTTTTCAAAAGTAACGAATTACAATTACAAAATATTTTATTTCAAAAGTAATCGTTACAAATTACTTTTAGAGTTACTTTTATGTTTATATTGTTCTACAGGCCTACTGTGTATTATAGGGTGGTTCAAAAAAAGTCGACTTTCAAAATGTTACCGGGATCAACGCAAAAAAGTTGTGAAATA
>OFHS01003556.1:0-16547 GCA_900245855.1 Calvadosia cruxmelitensis | reverse complement strand
AGAAGTTCTTGACATCATGGTGACATTCAGAAAACATCAATACAATGAGATGTCTGGTAGAAATTATACCCAGCATCGCGGGTAAACTCAGCTAGTATTGGATATAGGAAACGAGGAGTTGTGTCAAAAGTGTCACAAATTTTACTACGATTCAAGAATCGTGTGGCTTTGGGCCAAAATGAGCACCGATATAGGCGAAAAAAATTTGATGGTGATACCAGTAGGTACCAATATTGGTGCCTTGGTGGATATATTTAACAAAGGTACAGACCGCAAAATGATTTGGACCTAGAAACTTTACCGCTATTGATGAGGTACTGGTGATGCCAATACCGTTAGTAGCGGAGTTAACTGTCTATATATGTGGTACTGGTAGGCTCTGTGTCGGTGTGGTTTACCAGTAATGATGTTTGGTTTCCATGCAAGAACGTCAGTTCTCTTTGTTTAGTCAATATCTGTTTTCACCAACATTAGATTTCAGCGGCACAAGCATTGTAGGCCTACCGTTATTGGTCAAGGTAAGTGTAAGCTATATTCTCAACGCCACAACATGGTAGGCCTACTTTAATGTGTATACTTCTAGTTCTAAAGCAGATCTCTAACTCTGCAATTTTACTTTACTGAAGAAAGTTTAAAAGTAAATCCAGTCCAAATTGTCTTGAGCAACTAACCAAGGGACCGATAGTGGTCCTTAATCACAGGTGGTCTTCACACAGGTAGTTGCTGATGGCATATTCAAATCTGCACTTCACTAGCTTACTAGTGGCAATAAGTAATTTCTCAACTATATAAAATGTTCTTCTTCGACCTTCGGGAGAATTAAAGTGTGGTATTGGTACTCGTAAGGGCAGAGCTTTGTTACTTTAACAAATGCCTGAAACTCGTATATCTATGATTTGTGTCAGGTTCTTGCGACTGTGAAAGAAGAGAATGTTGACTTGACCACCGTCCTGACAACGCATCACCACTGGTAGAAATCCCATATATGTAGATTCATCCACAACGCCTTTATGCTTTTCTGAGTTTATTTCAACATGTGTTGCTATTTGTCCGTCTCTTCAGGGATCATGCCGGTGGCAACAAGGAGCTTTTTTCTTTGATGCCGTCGCTGACTGTTTATGGTGGAGACGATAGAATTGATTCGCTGACAAAGAAGATATCCCACAATGACAAATTCAAGGTTAGCCGGTCATGCCTAAAGGCTCAAAATTCTCTAAATCTATGCGAGACGTATTCCTTTAGAGAAAATGCCTTAGTAGCCTACAAGGAGTACTTGTCAAGTATGAGCATGTGTGCCAGGCTGGCGATTACGAGTGGCAAGTGGCAGTTCAAGTTTCTCCCGAGTATGAGTGACGAGTGAGACTTCTGCGAGTGCAAGGACGAATATGAAGCATGTACCTGAAATTTGTCTGCAAGTACAACGGCGAGTGCCGGATTGGTAAATTTAAGGGTAAGTTAATTAATTCTCATTTTTAATCGAACCTCAATTTTGACATCGGTAGTGACAAAATCAAAACAGTTTGAAGGAATTTCTGCTAAAGCAATTAATTCACAGCTTCACAAAATGCTGATTGAGTAACAATGTGTTTTGTAATGAACGCTGATGTAAAAGCCAGCAACTGTCTCATCTCCATAGCAACAAGGCAATGTTTACAGACAAACAATTGACATGTATGATGTATCAGGCACGTTACCAAAGCTCACGAATTTACCATGCAGTGTAGCACAGCAGCATCAAATCTTAGTGTAACTCAAAATGCATAATGTTGCGGGAAAAACTGCTTTGAACACAAGAATGTTTTCCAATCATCAACATCATGTGCAGGTTGAAAGCAGATAGGCAATTTTGGAATTGAATCTTGCTGTCTAATTATCTATGGATTATTTCGTTTTTGTAGACTTCGTTTTGTTTAATTGTTGATTTCAGATCGGTGATCTTGATGTCACGTGTCTATTTACACCTTGTCACACGTCTGGTCACATCTGCTATTTTGTTGAATCAAGTGGCTCATCACCAGTTGTGTTTACAGGTTAGAAGTCTTTCTAATCTCCCGCTTGTTGGGATCTACCCTACTACGGGGCAACTCCCATATCTACGAAACACGGTTAACACCGATATAACAATGCTCTGCTGGCATACGCAGCAGAAGAGGTTTGATTGTATGGAGAGTAGAAAGGAATATACACACTGCTGATTATGCACACGTTGCGTCGTTACTGTCTGGATAAAGCATACATATTGAAGGTGATACGAACACGACATCACAACACCGCTGTTGGTTGATGATGCCAGCGACATCTGCTTGGTTTTGTGGCATAGCCCATATATGCTTTGCCATGGCTGTCCTTTCTCTCAATAGGATAATACTACCACTTTGATTGCCATTTAAATATCAGAAAGACGACGTCAAATTACCATACGTGTATATTTCATGCTACATTGCTTAATTTTTACGTTCCCTATAGATAAAACCGTTTCCATTTTTAAGCCAAGTATATAGCACCGAATTTTTGTAGCACTAGCCACCTTGTTACGACAACCGTTCTCTGTCAGTAAGCATTGCGAGCATGATCCTTATCTAACGATTCTGTGAATGTCAACCTGTTTGTGAAGGTCACCTGTTCATAAAGGCCAGTTTAATATCCACAACGAATGTATGAGGATTATTAGTCTCTGTCTCATTTCTGGTTTCATTTTATAGGAGACACACTGTTTGTCGCTGGCTGTGGCCGCTTCTTCGAAGGCAAGCCATCGGAAATGCATCGTGCCCTGATTGAAATTCTTGGCAATCTTCCAAAGGAGACGGTTAGTTTCATGCCGAGAGACCTGATGTATGTTAGTTTCATGGAGAGAGACCTGATGTATCACGACGTGCTGCAAAGCTGTCATCAGTGGTTCAACGAATAGTTCAGATGGGGGAGCCAGCCAAGAGTGGTGAAACGTGTGAAATATAGGTACACCCACCGTTCACCCAAGAAAGTGTTGTTGCCTCTACGTACAGCATCCAACAACAACAATGCATGTCTTCTAGTTTTAAGTGTTACCTTTATCTGAGGGCTAAGGCCCGTGTGCCTCGGACTAAGGTATGTGAGCCTCAGGTGAAGCAGAGCAATTGTTGGCAATATATAGATCCCTAATGTTTTTCAGGCGAACTAGCGCGGCCGGTAAAGTGCCAGGCTCTCGATCAAAAGGTCCAGGGTTCGAATCCCGCTGTGGTCAAACCCAGCCTGTTATCCTATTGTGGGAGCACAAGCAATTGTGTGCAAGGTAACAGAGGAGTCAGGACCGTGGGCTAGCCCCTCTGCACATGTATTGAATGAGCTTAAATAGATAGAAGCATAGGTCTCATGCCGTAAATTCAATTGTCTTCCTACCGTGTGACTTAATGCTCTTGACTTTTTAACTTCAGCTTGTGTACTGCGGCCATGAGTACACACTGAAGAACCTGCAGTTTGCAATGCATGTCGAGCCAAAGAACAAGGCAGTACAGGACAAAATGGCATGGAGTAAGGTATGTTACTAGTCTGTTGATTTACACCCACCAGCCTCCAGGATACCACCCCCTTGCATCATTCATCATGCACTGTTAACTTTCAATGATTAGGTGAGACGAGCAGAGGGACAACCAACAATTCCATCGACGATTGGTGGCGAGCTGCAATTCAATCCATTCATGCGTGTCACGTGAGTTCATGGCAATCCTTGCTTACCTTTTGGCTGTGTCGTTTGATTTGCAACTAAGGATCTGCTTAGGCAAGTTGGGAGTGGCTGAGGCCAAACCAGGTAATGAAGCAATGCAAAATGGAGGTATGTGCTGTTTGTAGCGGTCTGTCACTTTCAAGTCGCTTATTATAGCTCTAAAGATGTTAGTAAATACCAAATGATTCAAGCTTGTCGTATGCAGAAATATGTTGTCATGCATTGATTGAACAGCACAATTGTTTAGTACCATAGTCCATGCTGATTCTTGCCGACTTCAGGCATCTTTTATTTGAAAGAAATCTTTCCAAAGCTATGGAACCCGGCCATCCCTTTCACAACCAAGCCCCATTTACGACAGGCAATATACAGTGCACACAGCATGTGTGCAAATTGGATGTAGTTATGCGAAAAGTACTTATATGCAAACATCTAGGAATTCCCAACTTGGTAGTACAATTGAGTAATTGACACAGCTCAGGAAGTCACGATAATTAAACCAGCCACTGTGACTTAAGAGAGCTCAACTGTACATTGTATTTTAGTTGCATGTATGCAAATCCACTTATATAATTCAAACATTTTTCTTGCGAAAATCATGTGGATAAGCAGTTTGCACTGTGTGAATCACTAAAATGTGGGAAGTTTTGGGTTTTCGCTAACTCGCTACACAGCACCCGTCAGTGGCAGGGGAAAGGTTGTGGAAAAGAAATAATGCTATCAGCTTTCTTTTTAGACCCACCATCAAGAAGGACCTGTTAATTGGGTACCGATTTTGACGCACCACTAGGAATAACTTTTTAATGTTGTTTGTTTTTTCAGTCATCCAGATGTTTGTGCCCACGCCCAAAAGACAAATCCTATTGAGGTCATGGGTGCGCTGCGTCATGATAAAGACAATTTCAAAGGGTGACTAACCTCAGCCATAATCATGATGTGCAGTAGGTGACTAAATGGGGCACGTATGTCCTCTTATTCGTATCATTGTTTTATGCTACTGTGGGTATATTTTAACGTTTAGAAACTACAGTGAAACCTGTCTATAATGGTCACCCTTGGGGCCTGAGCAAAATGACCTTTGTAGACAGGTGGCCTTTCTGTCCAGGTTGATTTCTATAAAAAGTGTTATTTTGGCGTTATGAAGAGTGACCTTTATACACAGGTGGTTGCTCTACAGAGGTGGCCACTAATATAGATTTGGCTGTAGTGCTTTTGTAGCAGCTACAGAGCCAGATTAGAGAACATAGGGTTATTTGCTCAAATGCCCTAAAGACTGTTTTTGCTTGTTTGGGTGGCATCCTTCTTTAGGGTGTCTGGGGCATATGTGACTTTTAAGCAATGTATGTAATTATTTATAGCTATATAGCGTAATTAGTTTATGATTTTAATCTTTATATGTGCCTCTTACTCGTTATTTTGTAAAACGTACCCTTTGGTAACTTAAACTTCAGTGCCATTGTCTCTGTAGTTGAATACAATATATTTTTGAAATGAAGTTTTCATCATCATCACATCCTCCAGGAAACTTTTTTTTGGCTTGTATTTGCCGAACGTCTGGCTTGTATTTATCTAATGTTTGAGCAGTAGGCTGTCGATAGATTATTACTATTTTGGGCACTGCAATTGCATTTCACGGAATAGCAACATAATTTGAATACAGTATAACCCGTTTAAGCGCAAATCGGATAAGTGGAAAATCCCGTTTTTCTGGAAACAACTTGCTATGTACCGATATTATTGCGTACAGGACAAACTCTCTTAACCGATTCCTGATAAGTGAAATTCCGGATAAGAGCAAAAGGATATCGTTGGCAAATTACTATTGCGCTTAAGCGGGTTACACTGTATCAACCAGCCGACTCTGCGAAATGTTTACAATTTGAATTTAGTAATAACCGAAAATCTTAAGAAGCTTATAGATGGCCTATGGCTTAGCATTATGCCGTAATTTCCTGTTATCACTTTTAATTTGGAATTTTCTTTCTTGTTTCATCCAGGGTTGGTGAATATTGTAGTTTATTATGATGGCCTGAGATGACACAACAAATCGGTTGGTCACCATGCCGTGCGGGCAAGTGTAGGCATCACTAGAAGACTGATCTGAGAGAGGGAGAACGAGAGAGCGGTTCGCTGACCTTTTATAGCTCACTTGTGAGACATGGATCTCATTGTAGCATCACAGCTTACAATGATTAGTTGTAGGTTATCATTTGGGATTTTTCTCATTGATCCTTACCTGTTTCATACTTTATGTCTGCTTTATTTAATTGCGGATTAAAATGAACAACATTTCTACATCCCTTTCTTGTTTTGGAGATGACGTAGCTGGACCTTATAGAGATGAAAAACTATCTAAAATCATAAAATAAGTGCAGTAGATCCATCTGTGTGGGGTTTGGCTCAAAATATGACGCTGTGTATCAAATCCGAAGACAGACATGTATGTACTGTGATGTATTCCAGGGTAGATCATACGCCATTTGGGGAACAGGCATTTGACTTATTTAGTTTACCCTCACTAGAAAAACTGACAAAATGTGCGGCCTTCATAAATTAGAATAATTAGCTATACACTAGAGAGAGTAGAAGCATTGCAATAAAATTTGTAGGAACGAATAAAAGAATTGTCGCAATCGTATTATTTGTAGCAATAAATTATAAAATAAATCTAAAAATGAAAATTTGTAGCAATAAATAAAACAAGTAAATTTAAAAATAAAGATTTTTTGTAATCAAAAAATTTGTAGTACGGTAGTGGGAATGGTAATGAAATTTCTAATTATTTTTAATAGAAAAGGTATTAGTTAATCTAGGAAAAGGTGTTAATAACTACTCAGTTAAAATTCTAGTTTATCTTTTTGAAATAATTTATATTACAGTATTACATAATTTGTGTAAAACAAAGACACTCTGGCACGGAGACAAGACTAATAGACGGAACACGTTGAAAGTCCTATTTCAACTTTCTCAATTTGTATGCTTGCAACTTAATTCGCTCTGTTAATAAATAAAAAACATTGTTGATATTATGGGTCTATAATTACTTGAATATTTGTAAAAATATCGTAAAATATCGTATTATTTCAAAGTACAGTACAGTATATCTGCGATTTAAACATCTGTTCTTGCTAAAGAGCTCCGCTGCTCTTGTCTGGAGAAACTCGGAGGATCCTGCCCCCTTGACCTGCGAGTACAACATCCGAGCATCTTTCGCATTTCCGATCTAAATTCGGATAAGTACCATCCGTAGACAAGCGGATATACGGCCGTGCTTGCAATGGCGAATAAAGCAAGCCAAAGGCGAGAGGGGTCAGCTGTGGGTGTGGCTTTGTCTTTAGTATGAACCTTCTTGTTGTTTAGCAACAGCATGACCAAGGGTGGAATGAAACAGACGAATGTGAAACACACTGTCATTAGTGATACTTTGGCGCCACGGAATCTATTTGATAATCCAATCACATCACCACGTTCGACGCTGGCGCGATGGACGCGTTCAGTACGGTCGCGATCATGCACGCGTCGACGTAAGCGTCGTAGGCGACAGAAAAAGTAAACATTCCATGAAAGTAGGAAAATGATCATTAAAATACATACGATACTGATCGCTCTCTTTGCACGAATAAGGTATCCTCCTAACGCGCCGATCGTACCAATGCCGAATGCTACAGCAACGGCCGTCTTTGCACGCGTCATCTTCCGTCGCGTTCTGACGTAAAGGTAGGGATGAAAGATGGCCAAAAAGCGATCCAGAGTGATGACAGCCAGAATAAGACACGTGACAATCCAACAAGCCAATAAGGAGTAGTTGGTGATACGCAACAGAGTGCATTCGTAGATGGAGTTGAGAGCGAGCACGGCGGCCGCTATGCCCGTTGACTGAGCGAACAATGCGGTTGTGAGACCGGCCAACGCCAAACCGAACAGTAGCACGAAGGATGGCGTATGCAAGACACTGCGTCGCGAGATTGCCAACATTGTCAGAGAATTCACGATAACTGTGACAGGGAAACTGATGGACAGCATGAAGATGTACGCGACTAAAGCATCGTTGGACATCAATTTGTACTCAACAATCCACTCGATGCATTCCCTGCCGTGTGCATCCTGACGAGGCTTACCCATCCCACCACCACCGCCGCCATGCTTGTGAGGGGAGCCGTGCTCAAATGGACCGAAGGGCTGCTTGCCCTCCTGTGGTCCCATCATCATGATTCTATGTAGCCGGATACGAATTTGATCTCTCCAAGGCTCAATCATCGGTTAACATGCTCCATCATTCCACGGCTTGGATTCAAAACGTGGCCGCTTTGTTACAAAAGGGTATACCGATGTTCGATCATTCCTGGTGCTTCGTGGCAAGGAAAGTGCATCGTAATAAGTCAGCATCGTCTTCTGTTGCTTTTTTGAGTGCAGGATGCAGCCTGGCTGTCTTCTGAATAACCGTTTACATGCTACCCGCGGCTCATTTGTCGCACACCGGAAATTCATGGCAAAAGAGAACAAGGTCTAAAGAACAGAAGGCGTTCTTCACGGACCAAGGCAAAGACACACGTCAGAACAAAAGACAGATCACGGCGAGAGAATGAACTCTGCGATACCAATGGCCACCACAGAATCTAGGTGGTCAAACATTGCGTGGGTGTAAAGTAAAGAGCTCGTCTGTGCCCCCGAACCACGGCAGCAGCAGCAGCAACAATGCATTCCACAAGAACACAAACGCTGTATGGGAGCGGAGGGTACGCTTTGCTGCTTCACGAAATGCAACCACTGCCTTCTGTTAGCGAACACGCGAGCTTACCTGATAAGAAATGTGCCATCACAATTCTGAAAAAGCCACGAAAAGCAGGCAATACAACAGTTGTTTTAATCAACGCATTTTAATATATGTCTCGACCGTGATTATACAATATGTCTGTCTGTCTGTCTGTCTGTCTGTCTGTCTGTCTGTCTGTCAGCTCATCGTCGATCAGTTGCGGAAAGCTAAGGAGAAAGCAACATAGTTGTGATTGGTTGCTATGTCAACAGCAGAGGACGATCCAGCGATGGCCAACACCTGAAACAAGACAAACGGTTTCACATCATCAAAGATATGAAAGGGGGCGGGGAAGAGGGGGGTACACTTGAAACCTGTATTAGTGATCACTTCTATATAGCAGCCACCTGTGTATAAAGGCCACTCTTCATAACCCCAAATGACATTTTCCATGGAAATCAACCTGGACAGAAAGGCCACCTGTCTATAAAGGTTATTTTCCTCAGATCCCAAAGGTGACCATTATAGACAGGTTGCTAAACGCGCATTGGAACGGCCAACGTTGCTAAGCGAGTAAGCGGTAGGTCGATGCTGGTGCAATGAAATCGAGCAGTCCCCATAATTATTGCACTTATCGATAAATCTAACTCGTTACCAAACATTAATTAAGTCAAACATCTATCTAGTCGACTAACGACGCATGTTGATGGCCAGCGGCGGGTCACGCGAGAACGAGCTAATCGTCATTATTATAATTACGATATAATCGTATAGCAATTAATCGGATCGACAGTTACGATGTCGCACCTTGCTCTTCTCTGATTGGCTGTTAACAATCAGTGAGTAGACGGAACGCGGACTGCACGGATAACGCGATCGCTCTGTGCCATTCAACGACCATTGACGAACGACCGATTCTGATCCACCTGTGACGATCTGGAAATCAAAAGCGACAACTTCACAGAATGCAGTGCGCATGTGTCAACTGTCAAACCATGGACTACTCAAGTGTCAGCGTGCATCGTCATACCATGTCATCTACAAACAATGCTGATTGTGGTACGGCATCAGGCGTTGGCATGGAAACTGTCATCGAGACAGACTTGAGGTACCAGAGGGAGAGCGTTGGCCCACCGCCGCACACCTGAAGTAGACGTCATAAAGCAAATCATGAAGTATTAATACGCCCCTTCCAGTCGCCAGCAAGGAAAGCGTTCTGTGGTATTCTGCATCCGTGGTGATGGCATTTGATGCGATAAAGATCCCAATGCCTTTCGATTTTAATTACACAACATTCAACACACAATAGATCGCGGTTTCAGCCAACGCAAACGGAACACAATCAGAAGAACAGCTCGTTGTATAAGTTTGAACAAACAACACATTCGAACAGACAAATACTACATACAACGGATGACAAAATGGGAATGCTTTTGACGCGAGACGAGAAGGTTGGCGCTCACCAAGCAGCCACGTTTTGGCTCGCTGACAGTAAATGAGGGCTGGCAAAACGCAAGCCCAAGGAGTAGCGCACGATATTGGCAAACTCCTACAGTCGCCCCTGGCTAGTCAAATTCTGTTTTATCTACTTTCTCAGATCGACTGACATATCAACTATAGAGAGCAACAAGCCAAGCACAGACTATTTGATGAGCTCATTCCACAATAATAATTTGTTCAAAACTGCAAAAAACATAGCTCGACTTTAAGGCGGACCTTTTAAAAATAAAACGGCTCCGTTAGATTCTGCGCCGATTTGTATTTCATAATGAACATTGAATTTGTTTACGCGTTGGCTTCGTGGGTATATTCTGTTTCGAAAACCGTGCACAACCAGCGACTTGTTATCCGTACTTGTTAATGATTAACAGGTACAGTGAAACCTCGTTAATATCACTATGGTTTTCCAGTCAAAAATCGTGATAATAAGCGGGTCGTGATATTAAGCGGGTATAAACAGTTGATTCAAACAGAGCTTGGTTCTCAAACTGAAGGGATATTAAGCGGGTTGTGATATTAAGCGAGGTGATATTAACGGTGTTAGACTGTATTTGTACCCGCTTATTATCACGATTTTTGACAGGAAAACCATAGAGATATTAACCACGGCTCACTGTATAGTAATCTGCTGTATCGGATCTTCTCTCAGACCAATCCACTTAATCCGATCAAATTTCGAGAACTGGATTCGACTGTACCCCATTTCTCATTGCTCTTTGGGTCATATACGATTCGAATCGCATGAGATTGACAAGACTAGAACCAATCCTCACCATCCAGTCTTCGTCTTCATCGACAGCAAGACAGCTAATGTACTTTCCAAAGTCGCGCCTTGCGATTTCCTAGCAAAGCAATGAAATGGCGTTGTTAGAGAACAAGCGTTGTGACGCAGGACACCTCCTCAGAACAGCCACCTGTCAATAGCGACTACTTTGATATGGGCGCGAAATCTCTGTAACCAGACTTGAAAGAGGAATAGCGAATTGTGCCCACCAAAATAAGGGTGGGAGAAAACAACGCATTATGCAATAAAATTCAAGATGCAGCATAATAACAAGAGTTGTACAAATTTGGGTTGGGTGACTCCTTAGCTCAAAACCAACGACTTCGTAGAATTACAGTCAAACTTCAACTTACAGGTAAGTCTCGCTTAACTTCTAAATTCTACTTCGTCATTGGTCTATTTCGCTAAGGAGTCACGTGAGACTTTAAAGCATGGGCACAAAGAGCCAAACACCAACTCGTGCAACTGGTGAACAAGCGAAACAAAACTCCAGTTGATGATCAGGAACCAAATCAGGTCGAATAAGTTAGTTTTCCGCACCAAAAATTCACTATACCACTACATTCTGTATAAAAAGTCGTAAGTGCCACTTGATTTTTGTTAACGACGGTAATTCAAAAAGTCGCAATTGTTTGGGCCCTTAACGATTAAGAATCACGTAAGAACAGGCAAGGCTGTAAAGTAATTAGTTACAACTTTTCAAAGCAACTAGTAGCTTTTTCAACCTACTTTTGTTTACAATCAGTTTCTTTTCAGTTTCTGACTATATTTAACTTTGGGTAGTTTTAAGATACAATATGCTTCCGACTGGACTCTGAGCAGTCAAGCATGCATGGAAAAATCCACATCGCTTTGTCTTTTTGAACAATACTCAAAGAACAATGCTACCTTCTTTTCTTATGTAACCATCGATGAAAGTCTGTAGTAGTTCCTTCTCCTGACAAGCAACTAGTAACTGTTAACAGTTACTTTTAGAGAATTTAGTAACTTTGAAGAGTAACTTTTAACTTTCGAAATAAGTAACTTTAACTGTAACCAGTTATTTTTTCAAAGGCAACATTTAAGAAGTAAGAAATGTACAGTATGTGTCGGCAGGTCCGGGAGTCGTACCCGCAATGCCTGATCGACAAACAAACATCCTACTCACTAGACCACACAGATACCTGTGTGACGAACACCTATCAACAGAGACCAATCTATTTAGGACATGAGGTGGCTGTTACAGAGAGGTCAACTTGCACAGATGACAACATGGCGACCTACTGTGTTTTCGTAGGGTTTGATGATGCGATGCGGCTCTCCGGGACAACGGTAGTCTGAAGAAAAACAGGAAAGAAACCGAAATCCAACCTTTCCCATGCAATCACCTGTGTTAAGTTTTAAGCAACTACCTGTGTTGAGAGGTAACCTTGAAATGGTCCCTCCATAAAGATTCAAGCAATAGAATATACCTGTATTAAGCGACCACCTGTTTCACGAGACCGCCTCGCATAGCTCGCTTGGGTGGTCACTTAAGACAGGTTGGGTTGCAATTGCTGTAAACTTGAGTACAGCTTAATCGCGTCAAACGGATCCCCCTTTTTGTTCTAATTCAGATAAACAGACATTTCTCACATCAACTACGCTTCCAAGCTGTTTATTTCAAGGTAAACTTTGGGACCTTAGTAAAATGACCTTTATATGCAGATGACCATTCTGTCCTGGTTGATTTCTATAGAAAGTGTCACTTTGGAATTATGAAGAGTGGCCATTATACACCGGTGGCTGCTCTATAATACAGGTGACGGCTAAGACAGGTTTGACTGTAAAAGTTATTTAATCACTGAATGCTGATTTTGTGAATTTGTTATCAGGGGAACATACCCCAGCAGCAAACGGTCCCATCTTCTGAGCCACTGACACATTGACTTGTTTTTGACAAATAGCTGACGCAGTGGACGTAGTCTGTGTGACCAGAAAGCGTTGCCTGGAGAAAGGCAACAACAAAAAACAATGACTATTTCATAACTAGTGTTGTGGCCGTGTAGCACAGCCTCGTTCTCACGCTCCCCCGCCTATAAATGTTTCTTTTGCATGAGGAATATTGTCAGTTGTGAGTGACTCGAATGATTGACCAAGACACACATACATTTGTCTCTTCTCTGAGTCTGGAGTACTAGCGAACCACTGACCATGGAGGAAACCAGAATTACTATACTAGCAATGGTGGATTGATCACTTTTGTAGTTCACCACAACAGGGGGGAAAAGTAGTCAGCTATACCTAGTCATTAAATCCCAAAAAAGTAGTTAACTACTTCGCTACTGATTACTTTCCGTTCCTTACATATTTAATCCAATACAAAATATATATAAGTATTTAAAAGTCACTTTGCATAATGAGGGTAGCCAATAAGTCAACGGCATGTCTTCCTTGGGGCCCTCGACAATTAAAACCACAAACAACTAAATGTGTCTGATAGGTCGAGACTTCAATCCGGGGTATCTGATTTGCAATCACAACTAATAGACAACATCAACTCATCTGGATTTAAGTGGAATTCAATCAATTGATATTTTATCAAACAAATTTGCTCTGTGCTGCGCTCTTACTTTTCGCTCGCCGCTTTCAAGGTCCCACACATAGACATTGTTATCACCACAGCCGCTGATCAACGTGTTGTCCTGTCACATTAAACAACGAAATTAAACAAAGAAAAAATTGTCCCTCAAAGTACATGGCTAAAGTGCAGACTCGGAAATATAAAACATCATTTAAAGGCAAACATGTTCAAGCCTATTAAATTGCACTTTCAACATTGGAAGTATGCAAAAACTGTTTAAATGAAAGTGATGTTGGATGAAGTAGTACTACTGATTAATAAAACCAGTCGCTTAATAAAACCAACATAAAATGCTCCCAAGGTGGCTTACTTAAGTGGAAGTTGCTTACACATGCCAATAGACACAAAGTAATAAATGTAATATAGGTCTTTCACATCACACAGCATTAGTTGGCAGCTCAAATAAATTCTAAATCAGGGGAAAACTGCCGTTTTACTTTTTCCTTTATTTTTCCTTTACTTTTTCTTAAGATTTGTGTGTTAGGATGGTGCATAGTCATTATATCCCCACGTATATGGCCACATAACGCAATGGTTAAGAGCAGCGGATACCAACCGATTTATTAATAGCCATGGCATTGGTTTCCTGGCAATCAAGAATATTCCTGAAAGACAAATTAAGAAATTAAAATAATTAACGTAAAATTACATAGCTTACGGTAAATCAACTTCAGTCAAGTTTTCCAAGCAGCAAGAAAATAAAAGGGTTACTTCCACTGGGTCTTATTGCATTAGGGGACATAGGCAAGTTGACGTCTTCCACCGATGATGACACCAGGAAAATACTTTGTCTGAAGCACATTGATTCAATCATACTCTTATCTACAAAGGTCAATGTCGGAAACTGTTCTTGGCTGCCAGATATTTCGATGACATCTCAAGCTTATCCATGCTTAAAATTGCTTTTTTTTCGAAATATAGTTGGACTGTATTTGGTTGATCAATCATGTATCCAACATTAGTAAGCAAGTAAGAGTACCAGCAGAGAGCGACAATCAGGTCGTTGTCTTTATTAGACAAAAACCAAGCAAGGAAATGACTTGCAACGTGCTTAAATAAGAGATTATTACTAGTTGACGGACAAACATATAAGATTGTTTGCCGAAGGACTAACAGAGAGATGCTGTGTTACAATATATGGATTACAAGGGACGACTTATCTACACACATCATTTAACATGAACAATACTTCTATAGTCATATTTCAGTTTATTTGCATCCATTAATTGTACCCACTTTGATGAGTTCGCTAGTGACCATGCTGGCCGTGGATCCTTCAGAAAATAAAGACAGCCGCCCGTTAGACTTATGCGAAATGACAATCAATCAGCCATTGACAAGATGTCAACACTCAAAAATTGCCATGGCAATACAACGATCATACTTTGCAATGGATGACATCCTTCCACTTCCAACCATATATCCCGTCCGTTGAACCACTGAAAAAGACAGCTACCAACAATTACAAAAGATCGAATAGAGAGAGAGCTAAAATTGTTGATCCACTCTTGCCACACGAAACGATCATATAATTCTGATTTGAACAATTTTATCGCGACTCATCACACAACATTCATGATCGTAAGTTTTCACTATCACCAGCAATGAGAAACCAATGGCTATCAAGGGTTGGATAAGAAGAGCCAATACTACAATGCCATTACCACTGTGGCATGACATACAGTGTCAATGATGAGTTTTGAAAGTTGAGCTTAAAGAGGGTTATAAATAGTGAGCCGAAATAGCTATATCAGCAACAGGATACTAACAGGGCCTGCCTGCAAATAAATAAATATTTTGCGGGTCAAAGAGTGAAAGACCTAGCACGAATCAAATTGCTAATTACCTGATTAGGAAGCGATCCACACTTTGCAATGAGTAAATTGGGCCATTATGACCTGTAACGAATTCAGTAGCCTGTCATTACAATGTAAGATGTAACCACAACAGATCACCAACATTGGATCTACCTCAGTACCATTCCTTGTGCCACAAATTGTCCTATTATGCTTAGCAGGAAGATAAGGCGAACAAATTCCATTTCATAGTTAGAGCTTAAAACAGTTAAGACAAACAGTGTATTTAAGTCGGTAAATATCCCACCTGTTAAAATCCTGTCACTGTTTAAAAATGTTAACATAGCACTCTGTAGGAGTTTTGTTATTAAGTCGACCATGAAGGGGTCTAAACAGCTAATATACATGACAATCGAAAGGAGCGCCTATCTTATGTGCGGGCAGTGAGCCAGTGAGCCGGGGGACAAGCTAGTGTCAAGGACAGGAAGTGTTGGTTTTTCGTTCAGAAGAGAATTTCAGAAGGAGAGAATTTATTAATTGAAGCGTTCAAACTTACACACTATGATTATTGTGACCGTTAGGCGTCAGCATCAAATGTGAAATTTATGTCACCCTTGTACCTGTGTAGAAAATGTCAACTGCTGGGCTAGCCCGCCTGACATCGTTTACAGGTTTACAATTTACATCTATTTCATCTCAACCAGGTGGGATCCCACCAGATATGAGCTAGGACACTCTGCTGCCAATCTTGTCAGATCGTACAATGACTTACAAGTCTTATTTATATCCCCTGACTCGTATGGCTGTGTTGTATGTTCCCAGTTGGACTAAATCGATGTAATAGGCTTTGAAATAAAATGCTATTTATCTGGAAACTGGATGTTTCTTTGCAAAACTGCTTTACGCAAATTCATATCCACAGGCCTATTTCAAAATACAGCGCTCAGTTGAACCTTATACCCTAACACAAGCCCTGATCTTGAAAGAACACAACCATGACACAAACAATCTTCTAATTAACCCGTCATAACCCTGATCAATACTATTCCTGACCCTAGCCAATGCATATTCGCTTGTAAACATCATCATCATCATCATCATCATCATCATCATTTATTCAGAGCCTGATTAGCCATCAGGCTATTTTCCACAGGGCTGATACATGAATAATAGAACTAATATTTATAAGCTCAAAGAAGCTAGCATACACAATTAACAGTAAGTGAGTAAAGAAGGCAAAAATATATTAAGTAAGCATTGAAAAGAAAAATTATTTCTTGAGGTAATTCTTGCAGACGTGCTTGAAGGCTGTCAGGTCTTTCACCCCTTTCAGCTCAGAAGGCAAACCATTCCACAGACGTGAACCAGCGGCTTGGAATGACCGTGAGTGGCTAGGTATGATGAAGATATTA
>OFHS01003555.1:6083-16547 GCA_900245855.1 Calvadosia cruxmelitensis | reverse complement strand
CAGTGGAATCCGCTTAATTCGAAGTGTCAAGGGACCGTAAAAAATCCTTCGAATTATACGAGCTTCGAATTAAGAATAATAAGAAAACAATAAACTGAAGACAAGTGCGCGAGATCAAGGGACTGAGATCGTAGTTCGAAATAGGTGAATATTCGAATTACAGGTCTTTGAATTAGGCAGATTCCATTGTATTTTTGACCGAGTTTTTACAAAGTGTAAAATCAGTCATGGTGCTGAAACGTGTGCGACGAAAATAAGAATAATCAGGATTATTTTGCTCTATAACCATTACCAAGTTTTAATTTCCGCTCAAGGGAAATCTTTGGGTTATGTTGAAGTGGCCAGTGGGTTGACACTGGGTTGACATGATCAAATGACAGCCAACAATGCTGACAGCCAACCATACTGACAGCCAACTATGCTGACAGCCCCTTTAGACGATAACCGCGGCTGACGGTCATGCGAACGGCTTCTTGTTTGTTATTCGAACACACAAAAATGCATGGCATCCAAAGAGGACAATGGTATCTCAAACTCTGCACTGCTGTTGCTCTCCTTATCATGTCTAGCTGATGGACACAGTCTCATTATCATGTGAAATTATCAACTATGCTTTGAAGGTATGGGGTGCAGTTTAGAATGACCTACACATACTAATACTTTGTAACCCGAGTTTATCTCCAGGGAGCAGAAGAGACGGAAGTGTACGCAAGAAAACAAGTCACCAGGAACAAACTCTGTAAGAATTATGCTAGATTACATGGAGTGGTTGTTTAAATTGGCGAGTGACTCGGACTAAGGCAGGGGGCGTATCCCATGGTTGACATGTCATTACGGGATATGACAAAGGAAACGCTGTCATTCCATTGGTGTTTCGGAGTAGAAGCATTTGTGTAGTAAATGAGGCAAACAAGCCGTCTATTTGAATCGATAAACAGACATCTGCTTGTCTGGACGCAACAATATAATTGCTCGAGTCGCTGTGTCTTTTCCTCGAGTGGCTGTATCGAGAGCCCTTTGTGTGGCTTTTATGGAGCGACTTCCGAAGCATGCTAGCGTCACGCTCTGTTTCCAGTCGAGAGAAGCAAGAATGTCGGGGCTGTAAGCGATGAGTTGCGAGATTCAACTGTCACTCTGCCCCGGTTGCAGATCGACGACTGACCGTTTGTGGACGCGGGAGCTGAAAGTTGATCGCCTTGCTCAGGAGACTACAAGAAAGACACAGCGCCGGTGCCATACGTCAAGGCCATGACGTCACGACCGTCCGTCGACATTTTCATCACTGCTTGCATCGTCTTCGTTGCCGGCTTGGTTGAGGCTGCCGCCGTTATATCTCCTGGAATCAACATCAAGCACCCAGTCAGGCCATTGTTTTTGCATTCTGGTCAGCAACAAAGGACCGACAGTGTTGCAACTGTCGATCACTTGCCGCATTTGAGAAAAGTCAGCGACCGACGCGAGACGTCGACCGTTTTCTCTGGCAAGTTCAATGGCAGTCTGTTGACTTCGTTCGCTTACGATTCACTGGAGAAGCAAGAACAGAACGATGTCGAGAAGCGATCGAAGCAGTTGTCATGGGAGACTACCTGGCTGCAATCAGGTCGAAGAAAAACCACAGTTGTCAAGCTGGAAGCCAACGAAGCGTCATCGCATTCGACCAATCAACACAGCCACTCGAAGAAACGCGCCAAGCGTGCGAAGGGCAAGTTCAGGGGCCGTCGGGAGGTGTTTGGCTTCGATGACCGACACTTCGTTCCTAGTAACACGATTGGACAGCAAATGCCCTTCAGTTCTTCAGTAAAAATTTCAACTGGCTGCACAGGAATCTTGGTGTCTCCGCGTCATGTGTTGACGGCAGCGCACTGCGTCCACAACCAAACTGATTACGTTGAAGGTCTTCAGTCGCTGCGCGTCGGATTTATCAATTCACAAGGACGCGTCATATGGGCCGACGCGCAATTCGTGCGAATTTCAAAGGGATGGGTGAACGGTGGCCAATTGCTTGGGCCGTTGTACGACTATGCTTTAATCAAACTGAAAAAGAGACACAATCGACCGTACATCAACATTAGCCCGAGCGACGATCGAGAGCAGGCCATTGGTGAACGCCTCTATTTCACAAGTTTCGAAGACGATAAACCCAGTAACACAAGATGGTACAGGTGAGACAAATACAGTGAAATCTAATGATCTTTTTACATGATAGATGTTTTAATACACAGAAGATAAATATTTATAAGATGATGAGGATCTCGATTGGTTGTCAATTGATGAAGTCAGGAAAAGTAAATTCCACGGCGCTGATCCATTCTAAATACGCCCTTGAGGTTTCCACGATCAAATTCGATTTAATCTTGGCGGGAATCTTATCGGCATTGTGAAGTAGCCTGAAGCAGGCTATCTACTCTGTTCACGGTACAATGCATTGACTGACACTTGTCAGCTGTGGGAAACCCCATTAGTGATCGTCCAATTATGCGGTTGAGATTTCTGATCAGCTACTCCATTTGTGACACGGAAAAGGATTACGGTACTCACTTAATGCGATTATATGAGCGCGCCGCGTGAACGCTCGCCAGACCTTGACGTCTCCTTGCTAAGGGCGTCCACCTGGAAACATCAAACAGGAAGACGGATGCATCATATGAGTCATGATTGATCTCATCTCTCGTAAATCAGAAACGGGGTTGGATGATGGGTTTGTCAGGGAACAGGGGCATCGCCGATTTATCAGAATTATCTCAGTCGCCATAGCAATGAGTCACTAGTGTGACGTCATCTTCAGTTTCTTGCTGAAGGCTACAAAAAGCTAAGCCTTGAAGGGATGTTCGACGTTTGGCATTTAATCGTCTAATAACAGACGATTGCTGGTATCGTTCACAAGAGTTTCCAATTCAATTTTGTTCGACGCTCCATTGATATGATGACAGAGATTGCGTCATTAGGGAGCAGTAGCCTGGCGTAGGGAGTGTTAGCCCCAAGTCCCCTCCACTATATATGGTAATTGCCCCCTTCAGATACATAATTGTAGACATTACTGTTGTACTTCTGCGAGGGTAATTATGATAACGATGTCATAAAAGTAAGCACAACTTAGTCACTGTCACAAAGGCGCCACAGTACTGTATATTTTAAGGAGAACTTACGAACGTAAAATTATCCCACTGCCAGGGAAGGAAGCCAGCTCCGGCGTCAGGGAAATGCTGGCGCCATCTCACACTTAAAACAACCTTAAGGAGTTTTACGACAAAAGATTCGTTTTTTTTATCGTTGTTGTACTCCTCGGTGGTTTTTGTGGTTAGCACGCCTTCAGGCACTTCACACCTTCAAACGACATGAGCATTTATCAGACGCGTTTCCCCTTCTAATCACTTCTTATCAGCGTCGTTACAAATGTAGCTAATCTTGCGGTCTTAAAGGACATAAAATGTGGGCAGCGAGCGATAGAATTCCTCTTAAGATCGCAGCGACAGATGCATCACTCCAAACACCTTTCTACGAGGCTAATGCAAAAGAACGCCTCAGGTAGAGTTCTGGAAAGTAACACGACAGTTAAATCATTGGGCATTTTCCCAACATTCTGGTGAGCTTAATATGAGCAATTCATTGGACAGGAAATCGAGAGGATAGAGACGCCTGATCTTGACTACACAGCGCGTACATTGGTATTGTAACAAGTGTGTAAATCTACAAAATACTACAACGGAAACCGCTCTCTTTTTGCGGTTGCATACTTCAAATTCGGTTGCATTCTCCACTTGTTTTCAAATATTTTGAAGGTATATTTACTAGACAATCAGACGCCGGCTTTAGGCTTTTCCTCCTTCTTTTATATGAATTGCACGCTTCCTTTGAGAATGTTCTGCGTTGCCCCTACATCATGTACCTTCAGGCATATGCTTCAGGGTACTATGATTTGGGCATACTCTAATCTTGGCGGTGGTGCATCGTCAATCAAAATCTGATCACCGCAAATATGATGCTTTCTGTTGATAATTTAAAGCCAGAGCTTTCCTACTCCAACGCATAAGCGTTGCTGTCCAACGTGGAAATGCTGCCTCGGTCCTGGGAATTCTCCCATCTAGCAAACTGCTGTATGAAGTTTAATTTGAAATAGTTCGTAAATAGGTTGTAGTTTGAGAGGTATTTAATTGAAAACATTATTGTATTTTCATGTTAGATTAAGTTTTATATATCATTTATTTCTGAGCTTGTATTGTTTTAAACTCTAGACGCACTGACATAATAAGCACTTCTCGAATCTAAATTACCTCGCAGAAGTCGGAGGATAATATGCCAGAATCGCTTTCGAAGCTAACTTGCAAGAAATTTTTCCAAGTGATTTCAGAAAGCATTTAAATTAAATTGTTAGTGCTTCAGCATTTCGTTGGTATTCATATGATTAGCATTTTATCATCAGTCATGGCTTGACTTGACTTAAGGTATAAATTAAAATCAATGCACTTCTTGAGTAAATTCAGATGTCCTGAATTATATTACAGATCTTGCAGCATCGAGGATGAAGACAACGACTTCTTCTACCATTTCTGTGACGCGAGACGAGGATCTTCAGGTTCTGGTGTTTACGCGTGGAAATTTAATGACAAGAAAAGAATCTGGGAAAGGAAAGTGATCGGTGTGTTCTCAGGGAATCGTTGGAAAAACTACGACGATTGGTTTTTATCTGTTAGAAATTTCAACGTTGCCGTCAGAATAACGCCTGATAAATTCGTTCAAATATGCGAGTGGATGGGCAAACAAGGAGAAACACTTTGCAATCTGAAGTAAGAACGAAGAATGGCTTTGCGCGAGAAGTATTGGGTCTACTGAAGGGATGAAGTCCCGATTCCCCGGGAAAAGTGACGCGGTGAACTGACAGCCTGTTAAAAGTCAGCAGTTCTATAGACGCACTAAATAAACCACTATCACAGTTTTAATCACATTTCTTTATTTAATATTGTATAAATAAATCGAATTGACTAAAAGAGACTTGTTATTGTGTCATATAAGAAGTGTTTCTTCTGATTAAATATAAACATGAGCTTCGAAACTAGCTGCTTGCTAAGGCACCCCATGATCTCAGCATAGCTGGGACCGTCCAAGGGCTGGGACATTAATTTCTCTTATCGCTCGATTCCATTGGAATTTTTCGTATGTACTTGAATTCTTATGACGTCACTGCAGAAGGAATGAAAATGATGACATTCCAAAGAAATTAAAATGGCTGCACGTGTCTCATAATGTGTGTAAATGGGACATTCATCAAGTGTACGTTATAACCGATAAGACGCTTTAGTCGATAGGATTTAGAAAGGTAATCAATTTACAACGAACCAAAACATACATGACGCTACAAGAGATAATCCATTAAAGTGACGACATAGACAGTCGTGTTCCATATAATTATTCTGACATGTGCTGTCAGAATCGGACTTCGTGAGGTGATTTTCGAATTGACGTTTTCATATCAGCAGATGCACGATTTTCCCAGCTTTCTAATGGTTCAATTCGTTTTCCAATCTGATGAGTATAACTAGTACTTGATCAATTTTTCAGCGAGGACATCCTCTAGATTTACTGCTACTTTTGAAACAATAGTCCATTTGTTCTCATTACTCACCACATGTTATTTAGCCCCAGGGTGTGCAATGCTTCATGGGGGTTGTTGTAGTGGCTGATGCGCGGTCAATATGAACTTAATGTCGTCATTTTGTAGTCACGTGATTGTAAGAATATGTAGTTGTGTCTCCCTGTAATTATCCTCTTTGCCGTCTGTACTTCGTCGTATCAACAACTCCGTCTGTCCTCTTATCTACGCTGTGTCTCACGACATAGAGCTCTGGCACCAACGACCATATGTACTCCTTGGAACTCTGCCATCTCTCCCTGTAAATACGAAATCATTACAACATAATTACTCAGTGGTTTTGGTGCAATGAAGCGAACAGTAAACGGTGCATTAAACAGCAAACAGTACATTTCTGTGGTTAGACAGTAGTTACCTGTGAGCCACCACATCCACGTTGCTTGATGGAATTATTTTCCCTTCTGGTGAATCTATTGTTGTCTATTTAAAATATTAGTGTCTGTTTGTTACACGTTTCCACACCATAAGGGGCAAACTAACTGAGAAACAAACGAAATAAACTGACAAATAAATAAACCTAACTGAGGAATAAATCTTCTTAACGACTGAAATCCAACAAGGAGAAAAAATCATAATTTATAACTCACAATCAGCAATTTGTTAACATAATAATATTTATGAATTGCATACTAAATTGCATACTTCATTGCTTAATTATCCATGATTATCACTTAAATATCCATCAAGATATATAATATATATTATGTCTTCACGCCTGTTATGATGCTATTATATGACCGTCTTTATTGGTTTTCGCTACTGACTTATGTCTGTTGTGATGGGAATGTTTGACGTGCCATGACACAAAGTGCATTGTTTTTGTTATAAAAAAATAAGGATTCGCAAGAAAAACATCTATCTGACGGCCAAATGTACCCGCTTGATTCTAGGTACTTTAGGTTTTAATATAATTGGAAAGAAGTGTCCAAGTGACCTAGTTATAGGGAGAGGGACTTACAGACTACCTAATCCCCTTTTTGCCGCCCCTGGAGAAGGGCACAGCGGGGGACCGACTGCCTTCCTGCAATTTTAGTGTATCTCTTCAGACGTTGCTCCCTCGTAAACATTTCAAATTTATTTTTTCCTTCTTTCTTTTATCCCTGAAATATTAATATTTGGAATCGTCATTTCAGCCTCATTTTGGAATATGTGCTGTAAGCTCTGCTCAGATGTTGCTCTGTGAGAATACAGTACAGTATAGCGAACATGATTAGTCTTTGCTTCTTTCTGATGTTAGTTAGCCTCTTGTACATCGACCAACACCATTGAACACGCGGTTATTTGGGATTGGGATCAATTTAATATTGATCCATGCGCCTTGAGGTGTGTTCTTCTTTTTGTACTGGGGAGCACACCACCATGTTATTCTTATATTCGTTTAAAGTTATACAAATGTCGTTGCCTGTATCCAGCGACAGAGTTCATGCGATATAGTTCGACCATTTCAAGGCAGATCATTAGTACAGAATAATTTGTAAATGACAGATTGATATTGTTTGTTTATAATAGTAGCAGTCTAGTAAAATAGTTGTTTTATCTTATTTTGCTCATCTCTTGATTGACTTAACAAACTGTACATAAGACGAGATTTTGCTACAATCTAATATGTGAAATATTTACATGGGGATTCCCTGCTCATCTTGCTATTATATCCAGCTACTTGTATACTTGCTACTTGTATCCAGCGACAGAGAGAGAGAGAGAGAGAGAGTTTATGTATCTTTATTAAAGGAGAAATTACGAACGTAAAATTATCCCTCTGTCAGGGAAGGAAGCCAGTTCCGGCGTCAGGGAAATGCTGGCGCCATCTCACACTTACAACAACCTTAAGGAGTTTTACGACAAAAGTTTCGTTTTTTATCGTTGTTGTACTCCTCGGTGGTTTTTGTGGTTAGCACGTTAAAACTTCATAAAAGAATACACGGATAGATCATAGAAGGCAACACATGCTGCTCTTGCATTAAACGGGGCTACTTAGTTATTATAATCATAGTTTCAAAGAATGCATTTCTTAAGACGTACTTTCAATACAAAAACGAGGGAATGTATAATATCCATTTGACCATGTTGATCAACAGAACACGCATCGTTGTTCTTGAGTATTTAGTGAATAAGGCCCGCCGCCCTGAACACCATAATAGGGGGATGTGGGGTGTATAGATCTCGTTTCTCAATCGACCCCTCGGCGTTGCCCCGTTGACCCTAATGCCCCTTGTATACGGTATACCATTGGCATCTAACGTTGCAATGGAATAGGATCTGTTTGGCAATGACGATGCGTCCACAGCAGGCGTTTTGACTTTGTGTTTGCAAAGGAGTTCCTTGTTGCATGCTGTGTTGAAGTATTCTTCTCACCCAATTGTTGTTTATCTTGGCGCAAGGAAGATGATTCCATTGTCGCCGCCTTCGTATTTCAGAGTCAGCGCTTGAGCTAAGATTAATCGTGGAATGAACAGCAAAATGACTGCGAAGTTGTACGTTTTTGTATTTGTCGTATCTGTCAGCCTCGTCGGATTGTGGGCAGCCCGTAAGTATCGTTTTCGTATGCTACATAGCCCTTGCCAGCTCTCCCCCATCAAAATCCAGCTGATTCCGTTCTTGATTGCTATGCGAGTAATGCCTTAGTGATATTTCACCGGTTCCGCTGTACAATTTCTCACGCTAAATTGTTGATGGAATCCAATTGAACGAGGGAAAGAAAAGCCGAGGCTTCTATCTGGTCAAAAACATATAGGGCAATGCATCCACAAACACACAATGGTCTTCGCGAGTTCACAGTGGCCAAAGATAGCCAAGGGCAAGGCCAAGGGCAAATAGAACACAAGGGGGGAGGGGGGTGCGTGTCAATGGGAGTTACTGGGGCCCGTATGGAAAACTCGTAAATCGTACGGCGGATTTTACGCCAAACTTGTATACACTTGTACGCCGAAAATATTTGGATTGCTTATAGTCAGTGGCGTCGGCAGCTTTTAATTTTGTTGGGGCAAATGGTTGCGGAGCATCCGCGAAGCGGCATTTCCCAGACCCCGCCGGAGGCGAAAATTTTTTGGGGGGTTAGTTAGAGTTTTTTGCAGAACTGCAGTTGGAATCCAGTAAAAATATTTATATAGATTCCTGATTCATTCACAGTAAGACAATGTTATTCATATTACAGAAAAGAATTACCCTCACCCCAACCTAGTTTCTCATCGGATTTAGCCTTGTTTAATTTATGACTTGAAAGAGCATTGGGGGGGGGCGACTGCCCCCCCTTTGCTACGCGACTGCTTATAGTCCCAGCCAAGGCCTCAATTTAGTAAGGAAAAGTACGCCGACTACTCAAATTTACAAATTTTGGGAAGACGTACGCCAAATTTGTTTTGGCGTAGGCTGACTCCACGCCGGATTAATCCGGCGTAACATACACGTTTTCCATCAGGGTACTGGGGGAGGTTGCTATAGTCAGACTACAAAGCAACATGGCACAGCTTTCAATTTGGAACCTTCTCGATCATCGGCAAAACCTATTTTCTTCATTGTGTAAAACGTAAGATCCAGCTTACCTGGGCCTTTCTTTTGACTGTTTTAGCTTTTATTTAATGTCGAGATAAGAATACTCAGTTGAATGGATATCATAGATGGATTGATAGAAATATACTTCAGACATGAAATGAATTAATGATGGGTATCAAAAGGACTAAAAGTTGCAATATAAAAGTCAACTGTTGTCGTTGAATTTGTGTCTGGATAGTCGATTGTCTTAGCCGTCGAGATCGCATGGACATTACACCTCAGTACACCTCATTGCATAAACAGGAGATTCGCAATGAATTAAAACCAGGTTAAAACCAATGCGAAAATGACACTACAATGTTCAAGAACGAGGCACAACATAATTATAGAGCATTTTCCCATGACCATAATCTTGTGCATCAGATCAGATGTCTTTAATAATGCGTATAGGATGCTTCGATTAATCCCCATTACATTATATCTGTACTTGTAGACCACGTAGAAGTAGCTTGTAGCGCATGACGTCATTATGCTGAGATTCGCATGATTGATGATCCGTTTTAAAATATGACGCAAATATCAAATCTTTTGCTTGTATATGCATCACTATAGCTTGCATAAAAGCAAGGCAACTCATGGTACTCATCAGTAGGAAAAATGACGTTTGAAACGAATGTTCATCAGAGCAGCGTGTGTTTTTGATGCGTACTGTCTTCGACGTATATTTCCTATTCGCGTGAATAAGGGCATCGCCGGGGGATCAAGGAAAGGTCCTCTAATTTTGCAAAACATAGGGGTCTCAAAGCACATGATCTGGTTGGATTGGATCAGGGATCATTCGCAATCTGTTGTGCATTTGCAGCGTCTTGTCAAGACACCCATACCTCATGCGCTGTGTGGGCCCATTTTGGAGAATGCCAAGTGAACGCAGAGTACATGCTGGAGCAATGCCAGAAAAGCTGTAACGCATGCGCAGAGGCAGCGACCACAGTTGCAACTTCATATGATGTTACAATCAAAGGTGGGTCAGTTGCTATTGAACATGTTGCATGGTTTTATAGCATGTGACAAAGTGGTCTGGTAACCACGTAATGGCATGCAAATGAGGTTAAAATAAGAAGCTATGTGAAGAATTCAGAACGAGTTAGATAGTAGTTTTCAAATAAGTTATTGAGCGTTACAGTTTCAGGTTTATGATATACAGAACGTATCGCCTTCTTCAAGTCCTAAAGTAAATGATACAGGACAGTATTACTGTATAGGCTCAATCCGACGGGTAGACTTAATAATAAAAAACTAAGTAATAAAAATTATATTATAATTTA
>OFHS01003554.1:0-16550 GCA_900245855.1 Calvadosia cruxmelitensis | reverse complement strand
ATTCATTTATTTATTTATTTATTTGTTTTTACACAACTGTACTTGTGTACCTGCACTCACGTCATGTACACCTGCACTCAAGTTACATGCCTGTATTAGTGGCTACTTCTACAGAGCAATCACTTGTGTATAAAGGCCACTCTTCATAACCCCATAATGACGCTTTCTATCTAAATCAACCTGGACAGAAAGGCCACCTGTCTATAAAGGTCTTTTTATCAGGTCCCAGAGGTGACCGTTATAGACAGGTTTCACCGTAGTCTCTCCAGTGCGGCACTTGTGTTTCAATGCATGTTTGATCGTGAAACCACTCAAATAGTTAATGCTTACAAGTGATTTCCACCAAGCGAGGTTTATATTGTTGATTAATTTCTACACACGTGTCCGGTTTTACTCCATATCTATTTCGGACCATTTATAACACTCTGATCTAAAGAACTCTGATCGATTGCAGCAAAGATCTAAAACAGCGATGGTTTTGACAGAGTAGTTTCACTTTGCAAAAATCTGCACAATTATCAATAACTTTCTATATTCTCAGCGGGGCCGCTCAGCGATGTTGTGTTTTCACCCACTCTCTCTTTATGCGGTTGCACACTTCAAATCATTTTGTTCTCATTTCAAGGGCGCAATTGCTCATTTCAAGAAATAGGTTCCCAAATCTAATACAAGAATACTTGTCCACGCTGAAAGCCACAAATTATTAAGACTTGGACTTACAGCTGACTCTAAATATTTCTATTGTTCTTCACAATAATCTCGCACTGTTCGTGACTGGAATGCTCTACAGAAAAACATAGTATATTCCGAATCGCTTGCAGAATTCAAATCTGACTTTTACCTTGAGGTGCATTCATTTTAAATGTAAATAATCTACTCTACAGCTATGTTTCCGTTGCATTGCAGTTCTTTGTAAATTTCTACTGTTACACACCGTTCAATTTTAACTATAACTTAACCCTTGTCCTGTTATTGACGTGTATGCACGTTTTCGAAACAATTCAAAAGTAGCAACATTTAACCAATCACATAGTTATTCCCTAGCGATCAACCAATCAGCAATCGATAAAGCAACTTCAAGTCTTCAGTTAACTAGTTTTATGAGCAGGACAAGGGTTAAGTTGCCATTATGTTTACTCTTTTTACAAACTGATACTATACAGTGATTTAGCCATCAGGAATAAATGTTTTCAATTAAATGGAAGGAGATGATGACGATGATGACAAGACCATAAGTCTTGTTTAAAGAAAGGTTGAGGCTTGAAACGAGAAATAAATTCTTGTAAATATTAATTTTTCAATGTTTGCATAGCAAAATCGAATCTCAAGTCCCATGTACTGTAGAGATTTTGTCATTTTAGTCCAGACTTTATGTTTAGTCTCAGACTACGCTTTAGGCCCACTGGCCCAGGTCCATGAATGAGTCTGCAGAAGCATGGGCGATGGACTCCACCATAGACAGTCATTGATAGGCTCGCGAGCGTATGCTCCGATACTATCTGGGGTCTGATTCATGGACCTGGACTAGAGCGTAGTCCGGGACTTTATCTCAACTTCCATATATAAATTTTGGCAATTTTTCCATCTGGACTAGATTGTTAGTCTGAGAATACTCTTTAGTCCCAGTCCATGAATAAGGCACCAGGTGGCCAATCAATCACCTAAAATTGCATTGTAACTGAGATCGTCATTCTTGTGACTCATTTTTTCAGATCGACGAATTCATCCCCGGATTCACCGTGACAATCACCAACCTTCCATTGGACATGCAATTGGTTTACTTACCCAAGGCCTACGAATACCTGTCAGACCTCGTTTCAGCCCTGTGGAACTTGTGTCAAGTAGCCTCTTTCAAAATCAGGACCACTTTCGTTTGGTCAATGCATGAGATTTATAAACTGAGCCCTTCAACATTTGACGCTTGCGAACAGCACTTGTACTTTGCGTGGGACAAGGTCGTCGAGTATTCGCCCATTGTATGTGATCGTATTTCTGAGCTGGCCGTGAGGACCAAAGACACCGCGCTGCATTGCGTTCATGTCGGACAGAATTGGTTGAGCTCCAATGTACCCAGGTAAGCAGCACTGCGAGTACTCGTTTCAATAATATCTAGTTACAAGCAATACGTTACATCACACTCCTTCATGGTCCATCGAGCCGGAGGAAGTATGCAACAACAGCATTTCGGCGTTCGGCAACAATGCAAGATGCTCACTTTGAAGGAACTTTAAGTGTAACCGATTAGATTACTTTCTATAGCATGTAACGTTTCGTGGAATTAGTTACAAAACTAAAAGGAATGAGTTCATTCTGCTTTGAGAACAGCAAAAGTTCAAGCAATAACTTTTACTTGTAACTAGTTACATTTGTAGAAAAGTAAATGTAAATGAAATTAGTCACATTTCTAGAGAATACTTGTACTTGTGACTAGTTACATAAAAGGGAAAAAATTTACAGCACTGCAGATAAGTTGGACCCCATATTGTAAATGAAGGTAACAAGATGAAAGCATTCGCATTCCATGTAATATAATGGGCAATTTTGAATTTGATTTTAATATTTACGTGCGGACTCCACTTTTTACTAAAAAACTGAAGGATCACTTCATTAGCCTATACTATACCAACTGTACTTGCGAAAACTGTTTTATCTGTGGCTGATTCCTCTTTTCTCTCTCTCTCTCTCTCTCCATCTTAATCTTGAGGATGCAAGATGTGCGGGGAATTTCCATGTAAAACATTTCACATATAAGATTGTAGCAAGATCTCATCTTATGTACAGTTTGTTAAGTCAATCGAGAGCTGAGCAAAATTAGATATAACAACAATTTTATTAGACTACTACTATTATAAACAAACAATCGCATTATGTTATTTACAAATTATTATGTACTAATGATCTGCCATGAAACGGGCGAAATACATCACATGAACTCTCCATCTTAATCTTACATCTTACTTATTTTCTGTTAGTCACTCGATGTGCATCTACTCTCATGTTAGCCAGTTTGTATAATGATATAAATTAAATCTGTTCACTGTTATTTACATATAATCACGGGTCTTCTAAACAAACAAACAATTTTGCTTACGGAATGACCCAATCGTATCTGTCAATTTAGTTATCAATGTATTATTGATGTGTAATGGTACTTTATGACTGATATGATGAAATAAACAAACAAACAAATACGTTGCTGGTCCCACGACGGGAAGAAAGGGCAAAGTTCCAAGGAGTACTTAGTCGCTGTTGCCAGAGCTGTATGTTGTTGTTGTTGTTGTAGCCCTCAGGTTTGGGGTTGCCCAAACCTTCGGGAAGGTGCAGGAGCTTGAAAAGCGCGGTCATTGCTGTTTCCAGAGCTGTTTGTCGTGAGACACAGCGTATATCATTCAGGACAGACGGAGCTGTTTGCACGGCGAAGAGAGTGATTACAAGATGGCACGGCTACACATTCATACGATCACGTGACTATACAATGACGACATTACGTTTACAGTGACCACGCTTAAGCCACTACATAAATACTACTTACTGCATACCCGTTTACTACTCGTTCATAAGGAACCAAGCTCAGTAGCAATGAATTTTAGTACTGTTTGCAAACACGTGATTTTGAGATGAAATTGACACTTCTGACATCCCAAAACAGTGATTGAAATTGACCATCGTTGATGACAGCTGCGAATGTAGCCTTTTCTGACATAGCCGCCTGCTGTGTGTCATCAATTGTGTCAGAAGTCAATTCGCTTTTATGCCGAAATGCATTTATACTTATGTCTCTTGATTTGTGACAATTTCGCCAAATTTAAAGAATACACGAATAGAAGGCAGTTTTTACACTGCACATACGCGTTTGAAATTACCGGAATTTCCGACAGGCATTGTCACTAAGACGTTTAATGAAGCCATTTGTTTCTCATTAGATGCCATGTCGTTTATTTATGGCTGCAAGTTGTCGTTTCTGTTTTTGCAGTTCTTGGACGTAATCTCATTGTCTTCCTTCCGCCGATCCGATTGGAACACTCCCTACATCAGATGGATATTTTTTACAATTGAAATGCACTTCCTTGCAATCTTGTATTATCGTGAGGGTTTGAACGTCTTTCTTGTAATTGAAGATACTATTGAGAGATAACTGGTTGTATTGCTGTCTCGATTACATACCTGGCCTCGATGATAACAAGTTCATTGTGAGCCTGAAGTGTCAATCAAACCAACGATGGCATGGCAACAATGAAACATGGTCTCTTTTCCTTTCCAACAAGTTTTCCCGATGATTTCTTTCATGCGAAGTATCAGATACATTCATAGGCCAATAGCGTTGTGCAGTCAAACCTGTATTAGCGGCCACCTCTATAGAGCAGCCACCTGTGTATAAAGGCCACTCTTCATAAGCCCAAAAGGACACTTTCTATAGAAATCAACCTGGACAGAAAGGCCACCTGTCTTTAAAGGTCATTTTTCTCAGGTCGAAGTGATGACCGTTATAGACAGGTTTCACTGTAGTCGTTCAACAGCTGTTGGTAATTCGCCATCTCGACTGTATCATGGTTTTGACTATTGCGCAGTTTGGTTGAGAAGCGTCGCCATAGGGTGCAAGGTCTTCGCAGGGTGTACCCTAATGACGAACGTTGAAATTACTAGCTCGTGATGGGGGACCAAGGGAGGCAGGTTGGCATTCTGTCAGGGTGCGAACTGCTGTGCTGTGATAGTTTCTGGATAGCAGATATTCAATGCACAGACGAAGCAAGGCTCCACGCACCCAGTAGTCAGTAGTATAACATTAAATGAAATGCCCCCTTGGCGGAGGTTACGATTGGATAGAATAGTACACTTCTTCATTCTGATCAGATTATTTAAGACATATAAACACCGGTATACAGATTTAATTACGTTGCATTATGTTACATTACAGTTGCTTATACTTGATTGATGGTAGCAGGCGTTTCTTGATGTCGAATAAAGTGCCAGGAATGCAAGCACAGATTCCTCGTATCGTGGCGAAGGAAATGCATTGGGTGAGCCAACTTCTTTTCCCAAAACGGAGTAGACAACTCTTGGCTAGTGATGGGGCGACTTGCCAGGGAGTTCAAGTGCAATCTCAATGTATTTTGAAATTCATGCTAGTTGACCTCTTATGACTCCAGAACATGGCTTTGTTTGAATCAAGGTTTGAATTGCATTCAACCGTACGTTTTCTGTGATAGTCTATTTCAAGGATCGTTCTTGGTTGTCAAAATTGTCAATTGTTTACTAGACGCCAGACGAATTTCCTTCCCCATTGTATAAGGAATTGTGCTGCCATTCGTGCTGGTTGATGTTTTTGAACTTCATGTTAAATTATTTTACTATAATGATGACTGAAACAATTATTGGATGAAGACCTGAACAAATCAACATTTTTAGACCAGCTGTTATGCAGGACGGCTACATACTTGCGCTACAAGCTCACGCGTTAGCGTCAATGCTTTCAGACACAATTCATGCTTCAAACAGCTGTAAATAATAAATACGTTATGCAGCTAAGCGCACACATCGTGACAGCAACCATTCCTAAATAATTTCTTGGTTGTCAAAATTGTCAATTTCTGCTCAAAAACACGTGGCTCTGGTAGCTTAAACCCCAAAGTGCATCTGGACTGCAGTTGCCCTGGCAATTGTTGAGGAGGGGGGTTTGACCAAGTGATCTGGCGAACGAAAAGAATGGCTTACAAGATTTAGGCTAAATGGTCAATTGATCTGCCGGGAAGACAATAATATTGGTCAATGAAATGCTAACAGCTTGCTGTGTTGTAGACATCCTGTACTCATACTCCCGGTAAAGCTAAGTGTTAAAATGACAGATGCCGTAACCACTAGGCCAAGCATTTCTATAAACTTTGAGGCTCAATTTCCTGAAAAACCAGGACAAGGACGTTTAAGACAAGAGCTGAAAGACTTTGGTATTCGTAAAACTCAAGAAATGACCTATAAGCCATTCTAGCATCTTTGTTCACTGACAGTAGCTGTTGAGAGATAGGAAATTGTCTGGACTGAAATGACTCTGCAAGTATATTACACTATCTATAAATTGGAGTAGATCAGAGTGATGCCGGATGACACAAATGCACTAAAATAACCCAGAAGATATTATGATTTTATTGTATATATTATACACTCTTCAATCATAACGGGAAATTGATAAAGTTTATCAGAACTAGAAAGCTTTTCTTTCTGGAACGCCAGCATAGTAGTAAACCATACTTGTGAATTAGACATTGAAGCTGGCGAGCATAGACAACTAACACGAGGCAGCTAGCTAATTCTAGTTTCAATTTTGAAGCAAAATCATGATTGTAAATCAAATTAATCCATTAAGATAATCGGTGTTTAAAATTTGAAAGGTATGAATGGCTGTTGCCTCCTACAAACTGAATATTTCGCAAGAAAGCAAACCTGTATAGCTTCTTAATAATGAATTTGACCGATTGTTTAGCTAGTGAGATCAGTTATTAACGAAATGTGTTTAAATTCCAATTGCTGTTGTGTTTGTTAAGAAAAGAAGAGGGATATCTCCTGCTTCTTGAGAATTTTTTTTAAACGCCATTAATTCCTTGCATAGAAGCAAAACTCAAACAACTTGAGAATTGTTAGTTTTTTTCAAACGCCAGTACTTACATTGAAGCAAAACTCAAACAACTGCAGAACAATAAATGTCTTTCTCAGTTTCAAACTTCTTCGCGATAATAACTTGGTATCCTATGATGCTTTTTTATGACTTTAAGAATTGGCAGTTGCGAAACGTCCTGCAAATAGGTATGTAAAAGAAAGCCTATTTTATTTTTATTTTATACAAGGTATGTCGATTTCACTCATTAGTTATTAATTTTTAATTAAAACACTTTTACTGCAAATATTTACACTCAGTTTATTGGAACTCTCGCAAGAACGTCTGTCAAGCGGCCCACTAGGAACAGCTTGGTTTTGCTGCTGTAAAGTCCTTCTTGCGGACTGAAGTTTATGAATTGTGTGCTTAGGTTAAACGAATGTCGCATATTGTCAGTTTAAATGCGGTTAACTGGTCACATGAGGGGACTAAAATTAGCAGTTATCCATGTGCAACTGTGCATATGGGACTTCTTTGTAAAAATCAATTAATTGAAAATAAATCTGCGGCCTTTCTGTCCAGGTTGATTTCTATGGAAAGTGTCATTTTGGGGTTATAAAGAGTGGCCTTTATACACAGGTGGCTGCTCTATGGAGGTGGGCGCTAATACAGGTTTGACTCTTTGTAGAGACAGATCAAATCAATTTATTAAACTGTAATGGAAATGCGTTTGGATACATGAAAACTATCCGGATATGTAAGACAATCACATAAACCGGAATTTGTAGGTCTACGAGATTTGTCCATGAAAACGAGATCATGGCTCACCGCTGACCGATAGATCTGCATTTCCGTCGCTTTGATGAAGAAATACAACAACGCAGACATACGAGAAATTGAGAGAAGTTGAACAAGAGAGAAAGTACAGACATCTGCATGGGCGAAACAGAAGAAAAGACCCATTCTGACAGCCAACAGCAGCTTGTCGGCATGAAAGGAACGCTGTTTATAATCACCGATAGACCGATAGACACCTGGCACCACTAGAAACTCAAGGAGTTCTTCGTGCTTTTGGTTTTGTCGGGATTTTAGTTCGAGTGGTAAGCCCACATAGCGGCACAAGATTTTTTGCCTTCAAAACCTTGGCTTGGATTGAAGTGATAGGAGTTCACTTTCAGCAGAGAAGGATATATTGTACACCGATATGTTGACTCAGTCTTTGAAGTTTCGATTTACTCGTACTGCTTGAAGGTTCACGACATTTACGCTCGCTTTTGTTGACAGCCAAAGATTCGTTTTGCTCACTCTGTCTATTCATCATGCCGGAGAACTGCCTTGGTCCACCAAACCAAGGAAAAGCAACAGGTCTTCGCTCTACACTGCAGGTGTTTCTACCTAATGGTGAATTTAGAGCGGTGAAATATGGGGACGGCTCCGATCTGAAGGTTAGTCACGGCTCGTGAGCCCGTAGAGTTTATTTACAAACATAACTTCTCATTTTGTGTTGAAGTTACGAAGAATGAAGGGAACTTTGCTATTTCCGTTTCAATGTCTATATTCATAAGTCTAATTCCACCTTGTCATTGCGGTAGTTATGGGATGAATTGCGGCGAAGCGGGAGCATTCCGTAACACTGTTTCCGATGCACACGTGGATCTGTCATGCTTCCTTATCTACGAAATATTCCCGGACCAATATTTTCTCGCCGTTCCTATTGTCTACTTGGCTAAAACACCAAACTGTGATCTGCTAACGACCATTGACACCAAAGACCGTTTGTTTATTACACTCATTTCAACACATTTCTTGTCTGGCTTAATAACAAGTTTGTTTCCAAACTTGTTTACTTTTGTTTACGTATGATCCCGAAGCCACAACAACACGTTCAGGGTCATGACCTTTTGTTTTCATACCTTCGGTATGACTTCTACGAGGTCATGTTTCCTTTGTAAAGTTCAAAAGATTTTCAAGGCTTCTGTTTGGAGTAATTCGAAGACTTGAATTCAGTTCAGTATTTTTTGAATTCTGGTGTTCAGCAGTCTCAAATAACATGAGTTCTTATTTCCATGGACTCAACCCAAGGACAATATTCCTGCTTTCTTATTCTGTTCTGTTGTTTGTTGTGCTTGAAAGAACAACAAGATAATAATAATAATAATAATAATAATAATAATAATGATGATACAGTCAAACCTGTATTAGCGGCCACCTCTATAGAGCAGCCACCTGTCCATAAAGGCCACTCTTCATAACCCCAAATGACACCTGATAAAAATGACCTTTAGAGACAGGTGGCCTTTCTGTCCAGGTTGACTTCTATAACAAGTGTTAATTTTGGGGTTATGAAGAATGGCCTTTATACACTGGTGGCTGCTCTATAGAGGTGGCCGCTAATACAGGTTTGACTGTACTGAAAGCATTCGTAGTATTTTACAATACTAAATTTATGTTAACTATAATAATTTTTTTTACTTTTGCTTAAGTCATGCACAATGTAGCGTCAACAATCATACTTTTTTATTGTTAACTGTGGCAATTGTTAGTTTATGAATGTCGTGTTACTGCTCACATTTGAGCACTCTGTTTCTTTAGGTACTAGATTGTGTCGTTGTTGTTGTATACTTTGATGAAAGGAAACCTGTCTATAATTATCACCTTTTGGACTTGATAAATGACTTTTATAGACAGGTAGACTTTCTGCCCAGGTTGATTTCTATAGAAGTATCATTTTGGGGTTATGAAGAGTGGCCTTTATATACAAGTTGCTGCTCTATAGAGGTGGCAGCTAATACAGGTTTGATTGTAGATCATTGTTATTCTTGCGTCAATGTCTGACACATTTTCACATGTTGATGTTTATTGTTGTGATTACTTTCTTCTAGAGCATCATTGACATTGTCATTCGTCGCCTTGGCGCAAATATTTCCATTGCTAGTCGGTATTTTGCTTTGAAGTTGATGCACACGAAAAGCGATGAATGTTTTTGGTTGAATTCCCATATCACAATGCTTGACGTGAAAAAAGATCATCTTAACAAGATCGAAAGCAAAGACTGGAAGTAAGTGATAGTGACGTCTCGATTAATTGGAAAATGATCAGTGCTACAGATAACCGCCTGTTATTGCAAGATCTGTAATTGGCCCATACATTTGAATAATATTTGGTTTGTTTGTTTGAGTTTGGTTGCTGTAACACGACAAGCATGAAATCTTGTTGCGAGGATGTTCTCCGGCAGTAGTTTGAAACATGTGCAGCAGCCGCAATGTCTTATGGTATTTTGTGGTGCAATTTGTGAGCGATGCAATGTTTAACCCTCGAAGAAGTTAGTCGAACCATTAGCTTCACATGTTTAATTGCATGTTTCTGTCTGTTATGGGTGAAGTGTGACATTATAACATCGGTTTAACAAATTGACCAGCCGATTGTAAAATTATCAATCCTCGATAATTGTTCAGCAAAACAATTGGCAAATTTCCTGAGCGGTTTATCTCTAGTAAGCGAACCCTCGTATGCTGCTTGATTGGTGCAGTCCTAGTCAGGATTAAAGCAATGTTAGTCTGATGGTGATATGAAAATCTTTCTGCTCCGATAGCTATTGGAGCGGAGCGAGGTTAACATTGTTTAAACAGTTGTAGCAAGGTGGATTAACCACCACTGTCTTGCGTCTGACCTTGTGAATCGTGATAGCCTCTGTTCTTCAGAGAATACAATAGAATTATTCATGTGACTCTTCCTCGGGCCTTGACATCTCATCATCACTGGAGCATGTCTGTGATAGTGTAAACAAAAACTTAACTGGTATGCTTTTCACTCTGACAGCTCAATCCTATCCGTTTAGACTTCGGTCCGTTATAGTGTAAACCAGGCTTAAATTTGGTTGTATTATCAGAATTATGTGTGACTTTGTTTGTTTGTTACTTATTAATTTTTCTAAGATTTACACAATTCTCAATTACTTCAGATTTACACCTGAAATCTTTTCGGCTACTTTTTTAGTGGTGTTTTGACAGTCAGACAGGCATGACAATTTTATCAACTTCCAGTATTTATGTTATCTATTAGCTTCGTTACTATTCTCGTTATTCTGTAAGACGTGCCTTCCATAGGCAACTTGTTGCATGTTTTGTTTACAAGTTTAATACGAGACTACATAAATTAAATTAAATGATGATGAATTATGCAATTTCAAAAGTATTGACCTTAATTTGTCCGTTTTAGGTTCAAGCTTCGTGTGAGATTTATCACCAGTGATTTTGCAGAGCTGTACAAGATCGACAAAACTACCTACTATTTCCTGTACGATCAGGTAAGCTTTTGCACGGAGGTATTAGTTCATGATTGGAAACATGTAACTCTTGTTAGGTGTTAAATGTGGCAGATTGTGTTCAATTTGTGATTTGTACTAGGCAGAATCATTTTCAAATCATCTAGCTTTGAGATAATGAAGCACTTTTCTTCTTATTGCAGTAGGATTCCAGATTAGGTTAGCATATTCAAATAATTATGAGAAAATCAAAAAATTTGAAAATACAAACTTTGTTACCAATTTCTCAACAACTAAATACTTTTTCAGCACATTGTTTCGAAGATTCTAAGTTAACCCGTTAAGACCTGCATTATTTTGTCCATCTTGAAAGCATCTTTTTACTCTTTCACTAAAAGGCCGAGCATACCGATTCGTTGTGCTATTAACATAATTGTTTTGTATTATTTATATCCTTGCTCCTGGCCACAAACAACAGTTGTTTTCTGAAGACCACCATTCTGTTTGCCTTCACTGCCGCTTCCGTCTTTGGAGGGGTCTTTTGACTCTGAACCATCACAAATCTCCAATGTTTCCTTCAGGCATTCTCTAATCATTCAATAATTAATGTTACATATTTGAGAGAAGGCGGGAGTATCAGGACTAGACATGAAAGATAGGCTACTGTTTGTTGATCAACGTATCTATTGCTCCTTTGACGACGTCATCTTGAAATGTGCTCTTTGCTGACTGAGAATATCCCATTTGAAAAACAATATTTTTAGCATGCAATCAAATGCCAATATCTAAAGAATTGGTGTTTTGTAAGGCCTATTGTGCCTAGAACAATTGAGAAATATTTAGAACAACAGAAACATAGTGTGAGAACAGAAATCAACGCCTTTTCCTTGGGCAACAGGGATATGGAATAAACAGTATCCGGGGGCCAAGGCTAAGTGAGATGGGCTACAGGATAAACCAACCTATCCTGTGTTCAATGGGTAAATTTTTACAAATGTTGCCTTGGGACACACATTTGTGATTTATTGTAGATGTTTTCTCTTGTATAGATTCCGTTACATTCACTCGCAGTAACCCTTGTCCTGCTATTTTACGTGTATACACATTTTTGAAACAAGTCAAAAGTAGCAATATTATCCAATATATAACCAATCAGATAATTAGTCCCCAGAGATCAACCAATCAGCAATCAATAAAGCGACATCAAGTCTTCATTTAACTAGTTTTATGATCAGGACAAGGGCTAAGAGAGCTTCGTGACCGCAATTTTTGAGAGAAACAAAATTACGTTCTGTTATAATGATGTTTTATTACATCAGCGTCTGTTATACCCGCTATGAACCGAACGTAGAATTATCGTTGACAAGTGGACATTTCTATGTGGCTTTGTTCCAGGTACGCAATGACTACATGAATGACGTTGCAGAGCAGGTGGATCAGGAGCTAGCGTTTCAACTTGGTGTTCTTGAAATGAAGAGATTCTTCAATAACATGCCTCAAGTGGCTCTTGATAAGAGATCAAACCTGGAGTTTATCGAGTAAGTTTGCTGATCGATAGTAATGGTGACTTCTTGGTATCATTCATGTTACTTCTATTGCAGGCAAACCTGTATTAGCGGCCACATCTGTAGAGCAGCCACCTGTGTATAAAGGCCACTCTTTATAACCACAGAATGACACTTTTTATAGGATTCAACCTGGACAGAAAGGCCACATGTCTATAAAGGTCATTTTCCTTAGGTCTCACAAGGTGACCATTATAGACAGGTTTCACTGTACATGTAATCAGTATGGTCTAGCAGCTGGTATGTGTGGCTGCCAGTCAGATGTCCCGGGTTCGACTTCCGGCCTAGCCAAGACATCTACTCGTTATGTCTTCTGTGATTTTAATTGTCGAGGGTCCCAAGGGATACAAGTCTTTGACTTATTGGGCTATCCTAGTTACGGGTAAATAAATTTACATTTACATTTACATGTTGTGCTGATTCCAGTTTAGCACAAGGGAGACAAACACACATGCAAGACGGTAGTTTTATGCAAGACCAGATGACCTAGAAGGCACAACAGGCACGTGCCTACATCCCTTGCTAAGCAATAGACCCTTCAAACATGTGTTAACTTTGATGCACTAAACAAAGATTGTAACCATTCCTCAAAGCCAGTTGCCTAATTAATTATGAGATTGCGTTTCCAGTCGTATGAATTGCAATTGTGACCTTCAAGCAGTCATTTTGCCAAACCCCACGTCAAACAGCCTGCTGGCTCAACTATCAGTAATGGCTCAACTTACTGGCTGAACTTATTTCCAATTATGCCCCTACATCCTGTAAGAAGGACGCTACTGTTAAACCTGTCTATAAAGGTCACCTCTCGGACCTGAGAAAAATGACCTTTATAGACAGGTCACACAGGTCACAGGTGGCCTTTTTTCCAGGTTGATTTCTATAGGAAGTGTCATTTTGGGATCATTAAGAGTGGTCTTAATACACAGGTGGCTGCTCTATAGAGGTGACCGCATACAGGTTACACTGCATATCACAATTCCTAGTCGCCATTGGAGTACCTTTAGGGATGTGACAGAACTAATTACTTTTATAACTAATTATTTGGAAAAAACTAGTACAGTAACTAAACTAGTTACTTTGTATGAAAGATAATTTTTAACTGTAACTTGTTACATTTTTTTAATGTATCAAGAACATTTTATAAGTTACTTTCGTAAAGTTGAGTTTAGAATTAGTTCTGCAGTTCTCAACTCAATTTGATTAATCATTTTACACCTCAAAACATGCTTCCAAGGGCTCAAATCGCAAAATAGTTTATAGAAACAAAATTAATGTTTAATTTACCATCCTGAACAGCAACCAAGAATCAACACAAGTAGCCCATGCGACATTTGGTTTGATGCTTAATTTAAAATAGTCTTTTTTATAGATACTGAAGTGGCGACTTTTTTCCTAATTTTTCACGTAAAATTTTCCTCAAACTGAATGCATTTTTAGGAAAGAAATTGGGTTGAAGAGGTTTCTACCAAACACAATACTAGACAATTGCAAGGTAAGAGTAATTTTGAACACTTTTTGCTGTCAAACATGTTTACATTGATATCATTCATTTTGTAGAACTGCAATCAACCTTTGCAGTTTATCCCCATAATTCATGCGGACAGTCAACTAAAAGGCCAATTATTTCAGAATTATATGCTCACATACATATATCATTCTACCACATATTCTCTCTCTCTCTCAGTTCAGGTGGCTCACAATGAGCTGCTGTGACCAATGACAGAGCACCATTTACTACGATCTTCAGCCAGTCGTGTGGCTTCCTGCATGCTTTTCCCACTCCATTCCACTATATCCTTGTCCCATGATCTCACTGGCCTTCCTGTGCCTCTTTTCCCTGCAGTTATGCCTTGGATAATAGTTTTCTAAAAGCTAGAGTGTCGAATTGTGTGTCCGAAGTACCTCATCTTCCTTTTTATGAGCTGCTTCATCAGTATACGATCTGTGCTCAGCTGTTGCAATACCCAGTTATTGGTCTTATGATCTCTCCATGATACATGCAGCAGTCTTCTGTACGTCCACATTTCGAAAGCCTGCAATTTCTTCTTTACCTTTTCTGAGAAGGACCAGGATTCGCTGCCATATGTTGCAACAGCGAAGGCGGTGGCTCTGACAATACGAAGCTTCAGTTGTCTGCTAACTGCTTGGCTTTTCCAAATCGATGTCATCTTCTCTACAGTGCTTCTAGCTATGCATAATCTTCTGTTAATCTCAGTCATGCAGTCTGCTTCTGATCATGGTTCTGGATAAGAGCAGGAAAGCTGCTAGCCCATTCATCATCAACGGAGAAAAGTTTGAAGAAGTAAAGCAATTTGCATATCTCAGATCCACAATCACCACATATTAGAACACATAAATTTGCCACTTTTTATTTTTCGCTAGCTAGCTTTGTCTGCTTTGGGGGTGCACTGCCACTGCTAGATGTTTAACAGACAACATGCACAGTCGAAGTTAATTGTATAAACTAACCACTTTGACAGGCATGAAGTTGCTTTTTGTACTATGGTCTCAAAAAGGTTTCTTGCCATCAAAGCAGCAGTGAAACTAGATTACTGCATTCATGTACAATCTGGTACATATATTTGGGATTTTTGTATTGCACAGCTAATTGTACTCATTACCAGAACAAGCGCGACAGCCATATCTGGCAAAGCGAGCCGAGGCTATGCAATGCACCGCAAGCTCTTCTCTTGCTCGTTTTGTTTTCTCTTATTTGCCTTTTATGCTCTCTTTTATGTCTAACACTTGAATTTCTTCACTCGTAGACGAAAGATATCAGGAAGACGATTCAAAAGCTTTTCAAACAATTTGCAAACATGACTGAAGATCAGTGCTGTTTAGAATTCTTCGAAGTGCTGTGGAAGATTGAACGCTTTGACATTGAGACGTTCCGGTGCTCACTTGGAGTAAGTTAACTAACAAATGTATTGTTCTGCTGCCATTTCTCCTCATGTAGTACAATCGAACCCTCTTAATTTACTTCTGCTGATGCAGTGAAATTGTGGGATGTTAAACGACATGAGATCAGGGCCATCTTAACCCTTGGCCTGCTCATAAAACTAGTTAAATGAAGACTTGAAGTCGTTTTATTGATTGCTGATTGGTTGATCGCTAGGGACTAACTATGTGATTGGCTAGATGTTGCTACTTTTGAATTGTTTCAAAAACGTGTATACACGTCAATAGCAGGACAAGGGTTAATGATCAAGGGGGCTCAAAGCACTGTTTCTGAAGGGAGCCTACCTTAGATAGTTAATAGTCTGAAAGTTATGATTCTGTATAATTTTGATTACTTGAAACATGGAAATGCATTTTGCTCACTCTAGCCCATCAAAGTGAAATGCATTAGTTCAGTGCCACTCTAGAAATGATTTCACATTACACAATCTAGATACTGCCCATTTGCATGTTGGAAAAGGCCTATCTGCACCGAGGGCCTAAAACACGTGCTTTGAGTACATGCTAGATAGACAGCCTTTGGTGGGACATCAGGGAAATCAAATTAGCAGAAACAGTGTGTGTGTTTGTGTATAATTTTATTTTCTGATGAACCTTTTTGTGTTTTATTTACATTAGACCGGCTGGAGTATCACTGTCGATGTTGTCGTTGGTCCTAAAGATGGAATCAGCTATCGAGCTGAACAAGGATCACTTGTAAGTTAGATTCATAATAATGCGAGAGACATATATCGATAACTCAAGTACAGTTGGACAAGTCTAATATCCTACTTCTGCCGGTAAACAAAGGGATATTAAGCGAGTTGTTGTTGCTTTATTTGCGTTGTACTGCAAACACCTAATGCAAATTCAGTTCACCAACCACGTTTACTGGATTTAGCCAGCGATCAATTGAGTAGAGTCGTTGAGCAATTTGGACATGTTGTAATGTAGACTGTACGTTGCGGTATGTTGTCAGGGCGTAAATAAATAACTTGCCAAAAGTTAAGTTAAACTCTATCACCATACTTATCCCACCCAGTATAATAAGTAATTTGGCCTTGGTGCTTGGTTGGTGGGAGGACCATTGGCTGCTGTAGCAGCGGGTATTGCTGCTGCTGATATTGCTGCTGCTAATGCTGCTGCTGCTGTTGCCGATTCTGCTGCTGTTGCCGATTCTGCTGCTGCTTGCGAACCT
>OFHS01003553.1:2977-14502 GCA_900245855.1 Calvadosia cruxmelitensis | reverse complement strand
CACATACCAGGGAAACACATGCAAGCCACGGGACTTAAATATCAGCAAACTAGCAGCAATCAGCAATCAATAGCAGAATAAAATATCAGCTCATTGAAGGCAAATGACAGCATTAGAATGCAACGCTTGAATGTAACAGCAATATGCACATGCCTCGTTACACCTGTAAGACTGATATGAGCCATACTAATGCAGTAAGCAAGGCCACACAATTGCTGCTCCAGGGTTACAAGTGGCATTCAAAGAGGATGAAAGAGAGCTGTATTCGAGCGATTTTTCCCAGGTAGCGTAGGACCTTCAATGTCTTTCCAATATATCATGCAAGAACTTCATTAAACTATTTAGTAGCAGGAAATCCTGCAGCTCAGTTGGTAGAGCACCAGACTCTCGATTGAAAGGTCCATGGATCAAATTCCATCGGGGACAAATCCATAATGTTAATATAGATGGTCCTCTATATAAAGAGGCTGTCTTTCTCCTCTTAATGCGCTTTCTACATAAGCTATACGATAAATCATAATCAGACGTGGCTGACAGTGGCCTACAAGCTCGGTTCCTGTATCCTCTTGTGGGTAGCCTCAATGGGAAGTGTAAGCAATTGTGCAGAGGTAACAAGAGCTAGGACCATGGTCACTCCTGGCTTTATTGGGCTTTGAAAAGTAGCACCGTATAGGTGGTTAAGCCACAGTACAGTGAAACCTGTCTATAATGGTCACCATTGGGTCCTGAGGAAAATGACCTTCATAGACAGGTGGCCTTTCTGTCCAGGTTGATTTTTATAGCAAGTATCATTTTGGGGTTATGAGGAGTGGCCTTTATACACAGGTGGCTGCTCTATAGAGGTGGCCGTTAATACAGGTTTGACTGTGTAGTGGCTGATGCGCGGTTTGTGTGAACTCAATGTCGTCATTTTGTAGTCACGTGATAGTAAGAATATGTAGCTGTGTCTCCCTGTAATTCTCCTCTTTGCCGTCTGTCAACAACTCTGTCTGTCATCTTATCTACGCTGTGTCTCACGACATAGAGCTCTGGCACCAACGACCATATGTACTCCTTGGAACTCTGCCTTGGATCTCTCCCTGTCGTGGGACCAGCAACGTCTCTATGAAATATATACTTGTGTGGAATGTAAAAGCGTTTATCTTCACTTTTTGTCCTCCACAACTGTATATCTAATCTTTTTACATATCTATTACTAGGTATACAGAAGCTTGAATGAATTCAAAGATGTTGTTGAAGAAATATGCCGCATTATTGACGGTGATGTAGAGATCATGATCAGAGACATCCAAGCCCTTAAATGGGTAGAAATTACCCAAGATCAAGAAGTCGGAGTTGCGTTCTTTGACAGACAAAAAGAATCCATTCTTGACAGTTCAAAGACCCTTCACGAGCTTGTTGATTCCGTAGAGAGGAGATTACAGGTTGGTAGGGTATACATCTGGTAGGATACACATCTGTTTAAGTGGTCATTTGTTAACCTACGGATTTGTTAGCCATTTGTCCATTTGTTTGTTTGTCAATTTGGTTGTCTACTCGTTTGCTTGTTTGTGTGTGATTTTGTTTATTTGTTTGTTTAAATGATCCATTCACTAAACCGGAGCTACCAAACCCTTTAGCTGCTGAATGAGATGGAATTAATTTGTCCAGTGACTGAATGCACAGGCCTAGTTGATGAAGACAATTGGTAAGACGGGTTTAGGCCAAAATATGTTTGCTCCACAAAAAACTTTTCACATAAAAGCAATCAACTTATAGATGGGGGGAATATTTAGGCTGTACCTTTTCAAGAGATAGACTTGTGTGACTTTAGTCTGCCTGCTGTGCCATGCAAGGTAATACTTGTGTTATTGTACCCTAGTTTTCTATGCAATGCATGTTTCAGTCAAACCTGCATTAATGGCATCCTCTTCAGAGCAGCCACCTGTGTGAAAACACCATTCTTCATAGCCCCCAAAATGACACTTTCTATAAATGTCATTCTGGATGGAAACCTTCCCTGTCTATAAAGGTCATTTTCTCAAGTTTCAAAGGTGACCTTTACAGACAGGTTTCACTATATATGTCAAAACTCAATGGAGGTCTGTGATACTCATGCAATGCTATTGCTTTTAATACGTTTTTTTGCACAAATAAATGGTCGGTGTGCTGATAGTTGTTAATGATGATCCACTCTTTATGTCATAATATCTGACTCCTTCACACCAAACAATGTAATTACAATATCTTGGAATTAATTAGTAGGATTAATTAGGACTGGCTATACTAAGACAGTCCTTGAAATGTATCAAATTTGTGCTTACTCTACTTTTTAAACACTTCACCTGCTTATCGGGGATAATTCCAGCTGGCACTCAATCTGCCTTGAATGATCACTTGAGACATGAACGTTTTCCGCAGAAAGTTTTTATACAGAAGTGCAACATCATCGAAACGATTATCACAGATAGTATTATTACCGAGAGTTTTGAGATAGAAAGGTATAATTCCGATCAATCTTTGGTAGGAGGTCGCCTTCAAGTAGTCCTTTAAAGACTAAAAAATACAGTTTACCTAGATTGAACAACCACCTGTGATAAGAGACCACTTTTCACCGGTCATTTTAATGGCATGGCTGCTTGATACAAGTAAATTGTTTTACCATACAATGAAGCCTGTTTATAACGGTCACCTTTGGGACCGAAGAAAAATGACCTTTATAGACAGGTGGCCTTTCTGTCCTGGTTGATTTCCATAGAAAGTGTCATGTTGGGGTTACAAAGAGTGGCCTTTACATACAGGTGGCTGCTTTATTGAGGTGGCCATTAACACAGGTTTTATTGTATTGTGGTGTGAACAGCGGTATTATTCAAGATTTTCACTATGTTTGAAATAAATTTCTATTTTTAGAGTGTTTTAATTGTCATGCAAGGAGCATGCATCAATGCCAGTGACACAATGGCATCAAACCCTGTATCATCAGTTTCATCGGCGGGTAGCAGCAGACGCTGTCACTCTCCAACGTACACATCAAAACATCTTGGCATCATGTGGTCAAAGCTCCAAGGCAGTGTTGGTCAAGAAACCATCTTGAGACTGTTCAACCATTACTGTGCTGCGATTTACAATGCTGTCCTTGAGAGCATATCATTATCACTTGCCACACTTGTCGATGCCTTGAATTGCCATTGTTCACTACCGTTGAGGTATGATATTAGTTTTTCTTCCTTACAGCTCATGTCGTATTCAGGGAACTAGATGCCAAATTCTGTATATTGCCTTGTATATACTGAATTTCTAGCATAAAACTGTTTGACAAAAAATGCCACCTTGGCTTATATACACTGACTGTTATTAAGTTTACTAAAATCTCAAATTTAAAGGGAAAAACCTACATGTCACCTTATATATGACATTAGCTTATGCACAGTAAAATACGGTATGCATTTCCAGCAGTCCATAAATATCAAGCCACATATGCTGTATTTACATGCAGCGCAACAGCCTTGTCGCTACAGTCATGTCAACACTGCTATGGCGACAAGTATTGTTGTTTCCATGAGGCGCTAGAAAGTTTTGAGATCTGGTTACTGTTGCGTCGCACAGCAAATCAGAAAAGAGACAAATTCTCTGACCTGAATCAAGCTGATCTTTTCAATCCACAAACACACGTTTATATCCTCACGGATCACGTGATCAACTAATAATAAGTTTATAAATGAATTAGCGAAGACTGCCTACAGCAAATTACAAACAGGCATTAGATCGATTAGATTACAAGCGAATTAACATTATAGCTGTGTCACGCTAAATGCAGGAAACAGTAATTAAAGAGATTAAATAAACAATGTACGAACGGTCACGGATTATATCACAGTTACTCGCCTCGTTACAGCGACCCATCAACCTCACTTTTATCCCCAGTTGTTGATGTGTTCAAAACGCGGTCCTAGGTGACGTTTTTGCTTGATTTCTGTCTTTTATGTCGATGCTGCATCTACTGAATCAGATGTTACTGAGTTTTCACCTTTAAATTTGTGCAAATCTGTTTGTGCATGAGGCTCAACTTCTTGAGAGTGAGGTCGCCATGGGAAAAGCGCTGTCACTTCATAGTGTCGCTACAGCCTAGCGCTTCAGCCAGAAGACAATAAAAGCCAATTAACGTCTGTTTCCATGAGGCAACAAGCATAGCAACACGGCTGTTGCGCTTCATGGAAACACAGTAATATCAACTGTCTGTATGAGGTACTTTACGAGTACCAGCCAAGAATGAGAGTAAAGTTGATGTTTTTATTACACGAACAACCCAAAAAGCAATGATTTGTAACGAGGCTACAACAGCGATGACTAAAAGCTGTTGGACAAATGTAAAAATGTACAATACTGTTTACAGAATGGTATACCGAGAACTAATGTGCAACAATCTGCATATTACAAGGGACGGGTTAGCTGCACACGTGATCTAACATAGATGATACTTCTGTTCTATAGGTACAATGGACACCACATATGTATGGAAAGAGTTGTTTCAATTGCATGTTTGCTATTTGCCAAGTTTATTTGCTTCTTACATTGTTACATTTGTAGTCATTAATCTCATCTTGTACCATCTCTATCTGTTTCTCAATTTATATGTTTATCCTTTCAGACACCCTTGTCCTTTCCATTATATTTTAGTGATTTGTTTCTATGGCTTTCTTACTTTATCTTTTTATTTTACGATCACTTTGTAAATTTTATTTAACGTCCTCCCAAACAAACAAGCACATGTGCTTATGGGAAGACCTTGTTCATCTCAGCTAACTTGCCTCTTTATTATATATTTGTTATTGTATTACCATTGTATCCTGTTATTGACATGTCCAAAAAGAATATCTATCTAAATATATCTATCTAATAAATATATGTAGTTTAATTATGACACACCTTTGATTTATAATGCATATGATAACAAACAATTGTATCTCAATTAGCCAAGCACATTCCAGGTGCATTGTAGAACACAGTTGAGTTTCTTCCTCTTTGCAGGCACAGGTGGTTAGAACTAGCTTTGTTCCAAGTGCACCTAACTATACAGATTTCTATGTTTGATGATTTCCACAATGAGCAAAGCTGCCTAGTTTCTACAGCACCTGAAAACCTCACCTCAAAAAGCTCACTGAATTCCACAATGCATTGGAGTTGCTCTTCGATACGTTTACACTAAGGAAACACTGTAGACAGATTTTATGGGAAGCAACTCATAGTGGTTTATAGAAAAGAAAGGCGATTGTGTTACCAGGGTGGGTACACAATGTCGTAGCAGTACTCGCTCGCTGTTCTAAACGGGAGATACTTGGTGTAGGCTAACAAGGATGCACCTAGCTCGACGGCAGAGCATTGGACTGGCAATTCAGAGATCACGGGTGTGACTCCCACGACTGCCTTAGTTTCTGTAATGACCAATCTCAGTTTCATACAAATCAGTACTACAACACATGTTCCCAGTTCTGCAATTGCTATGCTTCCTACTCTTTCAGCTACACTAACATTGCCACCCAGAAGGCAGAAAACATCTCAAAATTTAGAATCTGCACAGAGCTGCAGTATTCAAATGACTCACTTCGACTTGAGCCAAGCATTCCAGATCTGCAAAAGATGGTGTCCAAGTTAACGAAGCAAATCCTATCACCAAGCCGAGATCTTTATTGGTGGGCTACAGATTTATCAAGAGCATTCTACACGTCGATCCTTACCGAACCAAACATCATCGCATCTTGCGAGAAATTATCCCATGTTGTCTCAGGTATAGTATGAATCATAAATATAAAACGAAACTTAATTAGTATATTAATATCACATACCGGTATTCACATTTCAGTAGTCGATATGATGCAATATATGACTTTACTCAAAACATAGTTTGAAATGATGCTTTCAAATCATTTGTATCGCTTTTGATGTCTCAAGTTGACTAGTTTCAAACATTTTATAATTAGTAGATTCTCTAGCCAATGGACATTAATCGAGTTTAGCTATACTATAGTACAGTCAAACCTGCATTAGCGGCCACCTCTATAGAGCACCCACCTGTGTATAAAGGCCACTCTTCGTAACTCCAAAATGACACTTTCTATAGAAATCAACCTTGACAGAAAGGCCACCTGTCTATAAAGGTCATTTTCCTTGGGTCCCAAGGTTGACCATTATAGATAGGTTTTACTGTATTACATCAAACACTAAAGTAACTCATTACAGCTATCCTTCAAGGGCAATATTTTTAATTCTTCCCAATCTGATGAGATGCAAATCGCCTTACAGTTTTGTTTTACAAGTCCCAGCCACACCTGCCGCAAAATAATGTTAAATATTGGCTGGACATTTTTATTTAAATTGTAACTACATGAAAAGTATTCTGCTAACCTCTGATCTGGGCATCCAAACTGTTGTGTTACTTAATTTTGGTGCAATCTGTATGATTAATAATATAACAGTAGAATACAGCTATAAATGGATTACATGACAAAAATTGCAAAATTTATAACAGTAATTTTATCTTGAATTGTTTCTTTCCATTTGTATCCATTCCCAATTGTATTGTAAACCTTTCAAATTTCATTTTCAGACTGGGACTATACTTCACAAAATTTCCTCTCCCATTTCAATCGCTACAATTTTCTTCAGCAAAATCCCGATGAACTCTTCTCCTCTTTTCTGGAGAGTTGCAAAGATGTTCAAGATTTGCATTTTGAAATCAGAAGACTGACAGACTTGGGTGATGAAATTGTTCAGTTTCCTACGTTTATATCTGCTGGACCAATTGCATTTGATCTGAAGTCACTTACCAACGTTCTTCTTGGCCTGGTACTGAATTGGAAGATTTGTTACACGCAAGGCCTACATGCTGAAGTCAAGGTAATGTCATAATTATAAGGGTTAGCTTTACAGTCGAAACCAATTAACACTGTGAACTGTAAAGTTGGTCGATGGTTCAGTCACCAGCTGTTCTGGTTGATCAATACAAACACTATTGCTTGCAAATGAACTGAAAGCACGATTGTGACGAGCTAAACGAATCCTGGCAAAACGTGCAACTTACAATTCACAATCGTCATAATTATAAGCTGGTCAGGGATTTATTGCATCTCTTTTAATAATAGTGTAGATAGTACAAAAGTCGTGATGATGATTAAAACGACATTCCGCCCGTTTACGGGAAGAGAGCGGAATCATGCAAACGCAACGCTTACTTGCAGCAGGCTATCAAGGCTGCCCATCTCTTTCTGTTTGGCGTGATATCGTTTTGGTCTTTACTGGTACACCGATTGCTGCCATGTTGTCGCAGATCATCTCGCTGTATGTAGCACATATAGCGCTCCTCCCAGGCAGTATGGCTCGCTCGGCTGGTTTGCATTTTGAAGGACGATGGCCATTGGAGTCTCGGGTTGGCGAGATGTGTGACAGAGCAGTGCAAGGCGTTTTCGTCGTAACACTGTGGTTGCTGGCAGCATCCAACACTTCCTGTATAGGTCAGCATTAGATACTCGTGACATACAATTCACAGCTGTCATAATGTGGACAGAGATTTATTGCATCTCTCTTAATGTGTAGATAGTACAAAAACCTTCTACATGAAGAGACTATTTTGATTCCTCTTAATTATAACCACATGCGCAGCATAGTTACGCAAACAGGTAATTTTAAATAGAAATGCCAAGCCATTAGAAAACTACTGATACAGTGAATCCTATCTATAATGTTCACCTATGGGACCTGAGGAAAATGACCTTTATGGACAGGTGGCCTTTCTGTCCGGGTTGATTTCGATAGAAAGTGTCATTTTAGGTTTATGAAGAGTGGCCTTTATAAACAGGTAGCTGCTCTATAGAGGTGGCCGCTAATTACAGGATTGACTGAATGTGTTGAAGTTGTGGGCATTTCAAAGCCACTGGAAATTAGTGGAGATTTCATATTTTCATGAGTTTCAGTAGTGTTAGTTTGATAGTTCGTGCGTCAATGTGATGATCTATAGAAGCTTTTGTTTCAAGTAAACGTTGTAATTTTGGGGTTATCTAAGTGCTGTTTTGAGTAATTCCTTGTTATACTCACATTATTATCTCTTATTTTTCTGTAGTTGATCATATTTAGTTTTATTCTTATTGAATGTGAATTAAATTAAACAATCAAACAAGTAAACAAATACTTATAGATCTGCTTAAAAAAAACATTTTTCTTGTCGTACACAAGATTTTTCAATGAAAGTCAATAGCAAAGGTCTTTTAGTGAAATTAATCATTTTTTTATCAGTCTATGTTTAAATTCTATATTCCCAGGCAAGACTTGATTCTGAAATGGAAATCCAGGCACAATTTCTTGAGAAATTGAAGGCGCATGTAAAGACTCTTCCTCAATTGAACAATGTCATCAAAACTATTGAAGAAGTAAACAAAATGCATCATGAAATTGAAGCAAGATATTCACCTATTGAATCTGCCTACGAAACACTTCTGTGAGTACGATCATGTGGCTACTGTTATATTATATTAAAAGCAGCCGAATTTACAAATTGTTTAGGATTGGTAAAGGTCTCAAGCAGCTTATACCGATACGCAGGATGCCTTGTCCTATGAGTAACAGCAAGGAGGGTTTTGATTCTCACCCACCACTTCCACTTATTAAATGTAATTGTAGTCCTCCTTCCATTGCTTATCAGTGTGACTGGTGCTTGGTTGTAAAATGGACAAATTCAGCAGTTTTGCCACCTTGTGATCGCTTGCATACACCGACTACCTTACAATATGACAACTTCCGTCAGCCAAGCATCGACACCAACACTCTCACCTAATGGCGATGAGTTTAAATTATATTAAAAGCAGCCGAATTTACAAAATGTTGTTAAAATTAGGTCTTGAATTGCTAGGATGAATCTGTTCACATAATTTTGTCTGCTAACAACTGTCATATGTTGATCACATTATTCACACGCTTGACAAGTTGACAGATGGTAATGTTTTAGTTAGTCATGGCATTCATATCGAGCAAGACAGACACATTAGCTTACCTAAATATGGTGTTGGATTTAATGGTTAAGAAATAACTGTAACTGATTAATTTGTCTGCATGAGTAGCAAGATGCAAGCCATGCCATGCAAATCCATCCTCAGATTTCAAACTATGCAGTCTTGCCAATGATTTCTCCCATGCAGTTTCGTCTTTTAATCTTGGTTTTATTTACACATGGCTATATTAAGTGGCATTCGTCCAAGCTACGATTCGTAGATATAACAGTTTCAATATTGCTTCAAATGCATGGACAGTCAAACCTGTGTTAGCGACCACCTCGATAGAGCAGCCACCTGTGTATAAAGACCACTCTTCATAACCCCAACATTACACATTCTATAGAAATCAATCTGGATAGAAAGGCCACCTGTCTATAAAGGTCATTTTCATCACGTTCCACAGGTTACCGTTATGGACAGGTTTCACTGTATTGATACATAGAGGCTATGCAGAAGAAAAGACTGTCAATAATTGACTTGGAATTTGTTCTTGGCAGATCGTATGGCATTGTGCTACCCGACTCAGAGTTGAAGTGTCTTGCATTATTGCGGGATGAGTGGATGGCAGTCGTTGATGTGGCACAGCAAGTAAGTGCCAAATTTTTAGATTAATACCACAACCTTACTGTAAAATGAAATGGGATAATACGCACACACAAATCACTTTATTTATAGCAATCCTTAATGTAACAATTACTATATATTTCCATGTACTGTGGAACCTGTCTGTAATGGTCACCTTTAGGACCTAAAGAAAATGACCTTTATAGACAGGTGGCCTTTCTGTCCAGGTTAAATTCTATAGAAAGTATCATTTTGTGGTTATGAAGAATGGCCATTATACACAGGTGGCTGCTCTATAGAGGTGGCTGCTAATACAGATTTGACTGTATAAGCCAAATTTCTGGCACCAAATTATTTATTCTAAAAAGTCACCTCTGCTTATACACAATTGTTTTTTTTTGTGCATTTAATGTGCCTCAAGATAAAGGGGAAACTGGGATTTGGCTTCATGACATCGGCTTATACGCAGTATTACATAGTACCTTTGATCAAAGTCATTTCTCTCAAAACAGTAGCCAATCACCATTTGTACGTCTTGTATCCGTGAGATTTTTAAATCTAGGTGGCGTGTGCGTCTTGTATCTGTAGAGTTCTGTAGAACTGGTTGACGTGTATGCCTGTGGTGTCAAACGAAGTGTCAATTGTTTAGGTCCCACTTTGTCATATGCGTTACGTATTGGATTGTTCTGTTGTCAACATGTGTCAGCGGTAGTTTGTATAGTCATGCGTTGTAAATATATAGTGTTGTGCTTTGTTGAATGAAAATCAGTGTCCTTGATCCTTGGCGAGGAGCCACTCGCAATGTTGTTGTCTATGTCTCCCTTGCACTGAACCATCGACTTACATCATTGCTACTATGTTGGCTGTAATATGTAATTAGGGTTACAATTTGCAAATTTCTTTTACAAGAGACAAAACATTAGCCAGAAAGATACTACCCTGGTTATGCTCTACAGCCAAACTTATTTAAAGTGACCGTGTGAGGGATCAATAAATTGCGCCCTGCCAACACAGGTGGTCGCTTAAGACAGGTAAAATATAGTGTTTGAAATGTGAACCTTGAAAAGATCAATTCAAGGTAAAGTCAAACATGTATTAGTGGCCACCTCTATAGAGCAGCCACCTGTGTATAAGGTCACTCTTCATAGCCCCAAAATGATACTTTCTATAGAAATCAGCCTGACAGAAAGGCCACCTGTCTATAAAGGTCATTTTCCTCAGGTCCCAAAGGTGACCATTATAGGCAGGTTTCACTATAGTCTCTTATTGCAGATGGTCACAAATTATACTAACTTGGCTACACTTTATTGAGTACTGTAGTGTAGATAAATTAAATTAACCTAGTGATAGTTCCGTTGACGATGCATGTTTTCCGAGCAAATATCAAAATAATATGCATCACTATACAATCAGTGTTTTTCTTTCAGACGAGAGATACTCTGTTGATGAAACGACGGAATTATTTCGAGCAAGAGGTGGAAAAGGAAACAAAAGTAAGAGCTAGATAATTCATGTGGTTTGATGTTCATCTAATCACTAACTATAGTCAGCTCTACCAATAACGGTGCGCTGGGGACTGTCCAAATCTAACAATTATTGGCGAATTCACATGGTTTGATGTTAAGCTAATCATTTCCTGTTACCTTGGTTAGTCACTGAATAGCCCATTGTATACCAAGCCTGTAATTGCAGTCACCTCTATTTAAACTCATCAGCCCAAGATGAGTGTGGCCGTGGTGCTGTCCGATGGGAGGTTTGCGACATGCGTTGGATTCTCCTCGTATGAGAGCCCTGTCACAACCCCGACCCAAAGGGGCACCATCACACTGATAATCAGTGGAGAACTACATCTAATTACTTACTTACCATTTGATGCTAATATATACATATTTTTACTGAGGAAGGGTGGGTGGGGAAATTTATGCGCGTTTCCATTGTCCG
>OFHS01003551.1:0-16583 GCA_900245855.1 Calvadosia cruxmelitensis | reverse complement strand
TTATTATTATTATTATGCTGCCGTACAGTACTTGTCAAGCAAAAGTAGCAAATCTATGCTATGAGTAGTACGATAGCGCTATGGATAGCCCTAGTCCAATGAGATCACAAAGCATCAATTACGTGGTGAACACTTCACAGCAACCATGGCTGTTTGTGGCGGCATCGTTGATCTCTCACATTTTGCGAGATCCCGTCTGCCAAGTGGCACAAATTGTTCTCAGGCTTGTCTGTATTGACTATGTCTGGAACCACGTCTGGAGGAACACTGATAACAATATCATGTCAATTACACATTGCAGTGTAAGTATAACTGTACAGAAAGTGATAACAAAGGAGGGTTTCTCTCTAACATAATTTTTGTATTAATAAGTAGCGGCTGTACCATACAATGAAATCATTTCCTACTTATTACAATAAGCTACTTGCTAGAACCATATGACCCATTCAGCTACTCTATCTAGACAAAACAGCAGAGAAAGATGGTGTATAAGGTACTATATTTTCACATCTTGCCAAATAAACAATTCCTAACTTGTCACCTGATATTCAAGTACTAACTCAATGAATAGAACACGTGACATATAATTATGGAACATTGTTTTGTCTGGTTGCCATAGTAATATATATGTCCAGCACAAGGTGTCAACCGTAAGGCATAAATGAAGTCATCATCTAGTGGACAGAATTACAGGAATTGACCTTAATATTAGCGGAAATGCAGAACTTATAATCTGAGGGACTTGGTTTATAATGTACTGGCCAATGAGAAGGAGTTATCTATGTTTTGTGACTCACGCATTGTTGCCTCTTTGCAGACGAACTGAAAGTTAATAAAATACACATAAGTCAAAGAAGAAAAGAACTAAAAATGACAATTCATAGTCTTAATTTTTATAGATTACAATTATTAAGTACGACCTGCTTCTCAATCACTCATGTTAGATTAGGTACCGGACTTCGAGTGGTTCTAAAATCATCTGTGAGAAAGCGACAGGGGGCTGTGGAGTTCAAACGTTTTCAGGGGAACATGTCACTCCTTCCCTTTGGTAGGATGCCTTCTAAAAAGGGGGTTCAGGATCTACTCAGAAAGTTCGATACTATGCATTTCGCCAACCGTACTTCCTACGAAAAATACTTATCAAACTTGGCGGTTGCCATTTACCGTTCATTCAATGTGATCACGATTTAAAGTAGACAGCGACGCATTGTATACACGCTTTGCTGGAAGATTATAACTTTTATAACTACAAAAAGCTCACCGGTTGCACGAGGATGGTTGATGACAGCGGGTCGTGGACAAGGAAATCTTGGAGGAAAGTTGCGTTGTGTAGCTTGCAGTTGGGAGCACTTGAGATGTTCTCGGTGAAACTCAATCCTTCACAGTCCATGTTTAATCTGCATAGACGGTGACATCCAAAGATGTGCGGTGTGGTTACCTCGACGAGTGGAGAAGAAATATTCAAAGTATATCCCTTAAAGAATCGTCCTTTGAACTCAGAAACAGTATCATTGTAATTGCAAGTCGCGTTTAGTGAACCCTTTATCGTCCCACAGAGAAAAGTTACAGCAAGCAGCATTCGAAATGTGAATAAGCGAAAGGTGCCTCCAACTGTCCCTTGCTCCATGACTGCTTCTGGTCATACAATTCGCATCACCTTGTATTTATTGCTGCTCAATCACCGTTCTTTCAATTATTCCGTAAAGCATTCCAAATAGAAACGTGTAAGTGGTTAGATGAGACGTTCACAGTGTACGTGAGAACAGAAGAACCACCAGCAAAATGTCCATCTGCTTTCGCAATTTACAGTTTCATTGACTTTGATTTGGTAGAGACGTATTCGCAAAGCAAAGAACTAAGTGCTTTGCTCGTTGTAACCTGTGCCTGTTGCCATAGTGCTGTTGCTGAGCGTCCCATCACGTTGAATCATATCATAGTAAATAGAACATATTGACTATGAACATATTCATCATATTCACTGCGTTGTGTTATGTTCGACAGAATGACAACATCACAGTTACACAAAATGCGTGTGTGGGGTCAGCTTCTTCAGCTAAGGCCACGTAATACGAAGAAAGACAGAGCAGGTGAGCAAAATTAGTAGGTTACAATTCCAAAGAATAGAAGGAAACGAAAGCATAATTATTTAAAATACGAGCAAATTTGAAACTGAATGGGATTTTCTTAGTTTCTTTCATCACATCTACGACAAGAACGGATGCGATAATGGAGCCTAATAGACAAATGACAACAGTTTTCCCACATAGAAAAGTGGCGCCTAATTTAACACGTCATACCAACGTATTTATCTACTGAGACAATCTAAAATTCATTCGTGATACGTGCATTCAATATCGTAGAACTGTCCGTTTCCATTAGCCGTTTCGCGATTAACTTGGTCGTTCAAATACTTGACAAAGCGTAATGTGTCTTGATCGCGGTAGACCAACGACAAACAATTGGACGCTGGTTCAACAGTGAGAAGCTGTAAACGGAATAAAATCAAATGAGTAACAGGAAACTTCTGCACACAGCATCATAAAATCATCGAGAAATTAACCTTTACAATAAGAGAGACAAACGTCCGCTTCCTGCCAATCGCAAAATCGACAGAGCATCGCTGCAATTTTCAAAAGCGTCTCTGAGTGCATCGAGATAGACAGACAGACATTTAAGTCAAACATTCAAAGTAAATGTAAAATTACAATGTAAACCCGTTCATATCACCTCGGTTAATATCAAAGCCCGCTTATTATCATTTCAATTTTAGAAGCAAGCTCTGTCAAAATCAACTCTTTGCATCCACTTAATACCACAACCAACCCACTTATTATCACGATTTTTGACTGGAAACCATAGTGATACTAATGAAAATACCCAATATAACGCAGATTTATCTAGTTAATAGTGCAGACGTCTGCGTATGTGCAGAGAGTCAAAGAAAATATAGACATTCGTGTATACTCTTCCTGTGCCATACTGCCACATACTGCCTAAGCAGCACTATATTGTACATAACAAGTAAAGATAAACTATCGCAGTTATACCGCAAGCGGAACAGGAAAGCGGCTACTGAACGACAAGATGACAATTTTACGATTTGAATATGACTGCTCTATACACTTGGCTGTGGGCCGGCGTTCAACAGTGGAGAAGTATAGATAAAACGTCATTTGGAAACTTTAGCAACTCGGTTCGTAAACAAGTCGTGCCCAAATAAATTCAATTTTTCCTCGCTGGAAATATCTACAATTATCTCAATGCGTCGATAAACCAGGCAGTTGTTATTTAGTCGCGAGGAGGTTGATTTTACTTGAAATTCGGCGCGACATAACAATGCGCAGTTTGGGCGAGATTTCTCAAAATGCGAAAACATCAAAACTCACGAGGCGCCTCTAAACGTTCTTCAAATCTCTTTCCTTTTGCGTGCATTCATTCCAACCGATTAAGCATCAATTGAAGCTATCTCATGTTAGAATGTCGAAGATGGATGTTTTTATAATCAGTTAATCACCCTATAGACTGTGTACTCGGCAAGAGCATGAGTCTGAAGCTATTGTGGTTCAACCACGGAATGGCGATGTATGGAAGGAAAGCAGGAATCATGGAACTGCAAATATAGTTGGTGTATAAGCACCTTGAAGAAAAGTGCCGCAGAAGTGTACTGAGGACCAGCTGGACTATCCAACCCACCAACGAGTCTGTCTCAGAGAAAAGCAGTAACGAGAGAAGGTCTTGCAAAACTCAATACTTTTGGACCGAGCTGGGATTTAAACCCGGATCCCTGGCTATGCAGTCAAGTGCCTTGCCAATTAGACCATCGGCCCTCACAAACACACAACACAACTTCTGTCTCTTAAAGGTCTGTTGAGGACGTCACAAGACAAACGCTGAAATATTGCAGTCACTGTGGTTTGCTCCTTTACACACAAATCTGTGATTGTGCAGATTATTTTGGCGCTGGAAAGCATAACCATCATTGTTTAATGAATAATCGCTCACAAGGAAGCTCATTAAAATGAAGAACTGTAACTTCAACTGGACAATATAAGTTAACTTTACTCACAATGCATTGTCCGGGACTAGACATTTAGTCTGGACTAAAATACTTAAATCTGTAATTCTGTATATGGGACTTGAGCTATAGTCCTGGACTACGCTTTAGTCCTGGTCCATGATTAAGGACCCTGGTCCTCATTAGTCCTATCCAGAGCAAAGGTGACTATTACCTCTTCGTCTTCGCCGTTGGCAACATATGACGTGTAACCTCCACTGTCGCAATCCCAAGCTAATAGAAAGTGAAAACGTGTCAACAAGCACGCACGAGAAATGACATTCTAAAACATTCTATTCTGATTGACTGAGAGACATGACTGGAAATCCAGACAAAACATCTGTAGCTTATTTCACGACTGAGGAGTTTTCAAACGTCCTTGCCATTGAATCGAACGTTGAACAATTAGAACTTCTTGTCAACCAAATGTTCACTTTTCTCTGATTGAGTTACCTCATTCGACTGACGATAATGATAAAAAGGCGATGATTTTTGGGAGAATAGTTCTTGAATCAGATCACGAATAAATAATTGTTAGCTTAGTCGACGAAATAGTTGCTGAATTGTTTTATAAAACGGCTAACATACGGCTAGACACGTGGTAACTCTTTATTACTTTCTGAACATGCCCTGCTTCTTAGAATATACATATACGATTAACCCATCACATATCAGAATACGTTTGAATACGATTTCAGATAAGTTCTGCTTGACGTGTGATAATGGGATATAGGAAACGATTGTAGTCTACATATGTGGAGGGTCGGAGGGAGACAAGCCATTGGCGTATTGAGCTACCCTCGTTAAACGAAGTGTTACATGTTACAGATTGCACTCACCATCACAGTCAAAGTACAAGTTCGTGTCAAGTGCGCTTTCATTTCGAGTAGGATCGAAGTCATGGGCAAGAGTGTAGTTACCATGCTTCCACCGGCGAACAGAACAGGAGCAGGACGGGACTGATTCGTTTGCAGCAGATCCAGAGGTTGACGTGTCAGCTGAAGAGAAGGGTAACCGGTCACTCTCTTCGCAACAGCGAGAAGGCGATGACGGCGCACTGTCCATCTCTGCTAGATCGAGTCCTGTTAATTTTGTCAGGAGCTTGAAGAATGGCTTCGATCGCAGGAAGTCAACGAGAAACGCCAGACACGTCCCGTCACTTGGCAACGCAGTTGACAGACACCTGTCAGAGAACAAGAGTGAGTTACTATTGTAACCCGTAGAGATAGAAGCATCAAAAGGATGCATGCCGGGGTGTCAACACCAACATATACTACAATCACGTAATAGATATAGTACTGTACTTTGATTCAGAATCAACCCATGTCAAACATAAGAAGGCATCTCAGTTACCTTTTATTGGGAGGTCCAATGGGTTTCCATAGCAGAGCTTCAGCTTGAAGGTCTTTTAGGACTAACTTGTACTTGTCTGTCTGAATGGACGAATAAACGTACCATGGAAAGTGTAATGATTAGAATGCCTGGGTGTTTAGCACATCATCATATAGAGTCATTGAGACTGTAGACAACAATTGAAATGCAATGATTTTATTCCTGGATACATGCTGAGGAATACATCGGGTGGAGGAGCACAAGGCATCCACAAAAACACAATATAGTCGATAAGTAGCTGATGCCAAATACATCTAAGCATTGAAATGTAGCTCATTTAATTCTCAACGGAGCGAAACTAGAAGCCCTCCAAGTGGCTTCAAGTGGCGTTCTGAGCATATCTGATGCAGCATCTCAGTTTGACCATTAAACGAAGAACTATAACCAGCATATTTGACACGATTCAAGCATTTAAAATGATACAATATTGGTAAATTATTAGCACTACCCAAAAATTACAAAGGCAGAGAAATACTACTTCACGCCTCACATTGTCTTGTTGTGTGATGACAGGTTACTGAAAGGACTATACAACTGGACTCTCGGCAAGAAAGACTAACCTGTAAAAAGTCATTGAGTTGCGCTTCTGATGAATCTTCAAACTGTCCTTGGATCGACTCGACAGCATCTGTGTCCAGATAGATTGGATTGACCCATTCAAGAAGCACATCATCCTGGATAAAAAAATAGCAGTGCTTACTTTGAAATGTTTCTCTTTGTTATATCAAACAAGCAATTTCCTCAACTTTAGAGAATGTTCTTGATAATAGTAGATTTTGTCTCGATGAAATATTTGCTCGATCCAGTTCCCAATTAGGAAATAAGTACGCTGATTTTGCGATAACTTTGAATAAGACAAACAAGAACGTAATCACTCTTCGGTTGAACCTACCAATGCTCGCACTGGAAAGTTCAAGACTTCTGACGGACATGTTCCTGCAACAATGTTATCGAAATACTTTCAAATGTTGGGGAATAGCCCCTCAGCCTTAAGATTACGGGTTACAACCCCTTCCCCCTCATCCTCTGGCCCTGTTCATCAGCACTTGCAAAGATCAAAGCAGCATCAAATATTATGTCTGTCGCAAAAATTTTCATTATTTGTGTGCATTGCAGAAAGATCTACTTGCCGTGGACTACCACAAACACACGAGAGAGCCACTTCGAGGAAACTCCTGTCTCTGTTCTCGGCACTTTTCCCAAAAATGACAACGTAGCTTGAAACATAATCTGTAACCAAATCTTCTATAATACTTGGGATTATAAATTAAACAGAGTGAATTAGAAAAGCAAGTGCGGCACATGGAAATCAACCAGTGGGGATAATACAATGATGTGAGGCATAGGATAGGATATTAACAGGCATCGACTTTTCTCTGAAATACACATCAATGACTGAAACAAACACAATTCTTGCCAGGTGACTACTACACACATATCAGACTAGATCCACAATAATGTACATATACCTCTGACTGAACTGCTGGCAAACTGCGCGGTATTGTCTCTGGAAATGGGGCAGGACGATCAACGCTTTTTCCATGAAACCATCCGCTAATTGACAGACGACATTTCGATTTAGAGAGCACCTCAGAGACCTAGATCACAAAGAAAGATTAGCGATCATGATTTTCATCTGTGTGCAGTAATATCTAAACTGCATACTATGATACTAAGCATTCTATTTATCCTGATGCTGTATCCACTGGCATATTCAAAGCTACTGACGGAAATTGGGCAGCACAGACAAATATGTTAACGTCATTACATCATCTCACAGGTTTTTAATCCCTTGACAGTAAACACACAAACAAGACATATTTTTAAAGAAGCTGGTGTATTCTAATTTTCTAGAATGTTCCCCGATCTTGCAGATATATAGTGTTGTTAGTGGCTTGTAAGTTGTAAAATCGCAGTCTGGGGTCAATCTCAGTCGCTAAACGACATTGAGAACATAGCTTATGCTACAACAATTTCAAATGCATTGACCCCAGATGGCTTATTTGTGAACTGGGACTAAATCTCAAGTAGTAAAACATAGATTAGTGTATTGCAAGATCAACAGGCTTCGTAAGCGATGTAAGAAGAGACCATGTAAAACTGACAACGTCACAGTAGATGATCAGTAAACGTTGAGAATACATCTACAGCTAAAAGTCGTAAAACATGTATCCGAGGCTTGAGATTTTGTCCCTGCTACATGTTTAGCCTCACTCCAAGTTCATGAATATGACCAAACAAATGGATCAATATGCCACAGCATTTCTTCTCCCTTCGATCTGCATTGCAGTATTCATTTGCTACATTTGGATTGGTGCATTCCCAGGTTACACAGCCATCACTTATCTTCATCTAGCATTAAACAACAGGCTATATGCAAATACCAAAACCACAGTACAAAACAACTAAACGTCCCTATAGGGCTACCAGAGGTCCCTTATTTTCCAAGAATCGTTCCGTTATATATCTGTTATGCAGTGCCAAATTCAGTTGATTTCGTTAGACATTTTCTATCTAATTTTCAAATATTCCGTATGTTACCTCTGTGGTCTGTTAACCCTAATTATACAGTGTGTACAGTTGGAATATGGGTGCATTTACTCTAGAAAGCAGCATTTCGAAATCAATTAATCCAATCAATTAATTAATCAATTAATCAATTAATTCATTAATCCAGAGTGGTGTTAATGACAATATTGTATGGTGAACTCCTTTTCTTTTCGAATTTTTTGTTGCGATATTGGTGATGGCTCTGTTGAAGCATATCTGTGTACACTGTGCTGTATAACATCGTAAGGGTTACCTGGGTATAAAGTAACTATTATTAGTTATAACATAGTAATACGCAGTATAGAACAACATAAACATTAAAGTAGCTTAAGTTAGGTTCAGTCTTCATAGCGTTGTTCTATAAACAGATTGATTGTGCACAGGAGTACTGATGGCTTCGCAGTCTAAGGCATGCTAGCAACAGCTTGCTTTATTCCATATTTTCTGCATGCAAGAGACCCATAAGTACGATACACTTGCAGTTCAAGAGGAATAGTTATGCTCCATCCTCTCGATAAGACAGGGGTAAGGGTTTCAGTTCCTTCTAGGTCGCTAGGATAGTACGACAGTTGGAAGGAATAGAATTTGAATAAGGGTGTGGCTATTATAGGGTTAGAAGAGCAAAACAATGATGTCATATGGCAAAATTGCTGTCCATGTCTCCATTGCACAGTGCACACATGCAATGTAAACTAGTCGCATAGTCTAGAAATCTTCAGTTAACAAGACAACTTGCTAATTTGATTAAGGCAGCTCCGGGGCCTTATTCATGGACTGGGATTAAAGTGTAGTCCGAGATTAAAATTCTAGTCCGGAATAAATTGCTAAACTCTTTACATGGGACCTAATATTTAGTCCTGCACTACGATTTAGTACTGGTCCATGCATAAGGCCCCAGAAGTCTATACGGGATGCTCTGCATTCGGTTAAATGAGGTAATAGCGCACACTACCTGATGAAAGGAGACAGGTGTTACTTCAAAGAAAACAAGAGAGTTTCTTTGTGGGATGAGCTTTGAGACAATTTCATGCGGCTGACCATGTTCTGTTGGGAGAGAAGAGTGCATGTACAAGCAACGAGAGCAGATTGTCAAAGCCATTAGGTCAAGATATAAACGCTACAACAGTCTACATCGTGCATACGTCGAACAACGTTTGGGTTAGGTTCAGTCTTTATAAATTTGTTGTGCACAAGCAGCCAACATTTACTGCCTGACAAAGACCATCCATAGCAGTACACGGACATTACAACTTCCCATTTATTGCAAGGCCAATTGGATGAATATATTTTTTTTAAAACAGCGATGAACAGTAACATATTTGAAACTACAGTATTCGTAGTCTACACCTTGGTCTATACAACATTTGCTACACAAGCATACCTTAGACACATCTAACATTAAGAAGACTTCATCCAATTCCTCTAGTCAAAGTCCCGAAGGGACTACTTTATATTGATCAATTACATTGATTACATCAATTGAATTGATGTTTATTACAATCTGTGTACATCAATGTTTATTCTATGTTCATGGTCGTCCATGGGCTATTTTTAGCCTATGACGTTATTATTACTATTCTCTGCAATTAGGTATCACCACCGCATTGTAAACATAGGCAACATAACGGTGAAGTCATTTTGTTCATGCTATTACATAACAGATATATTTTACAGTAAAGCGAGCTTGATAATCAGGTAACATTGAATGATCAATGAGCTTGATAGAATGATTGAACTCATCTTCATCCATTGGTTAAGTCAATATCCTCTAGATTAACTGATATCCTACATTACATAATGCTACTATGTATACTAAAAATAAGCAAAAATAAGTAAAAACCTACCATCAATGGAAAACAAGTCCAGGCTGCCTGCAAAAAGAGCAAATATGTGTATAAACAGCAAGAAGGAAGCGAGTGTTTTTTAAACGCAAGTGAAGACAAAATATTGCCGAACTAGAGCTAAAATAGTGCAAACACCATATTATGTGCATCAGATTCGATTAACCCTTGTCCTGCTCATAAAACTAGTTAAGTGAAGACTTGAAGTAACTGTATTGATTGCTGATTGGTTGATCGCTAGGGATTAAATGTAGCTAAATGTAATTTAGGTGAGGTTAAAATCACACCATTGTTCATTGTAGCAATGCAATTAGAGTCCAGGCTAGCTTCGCTTCTCTTCTAAGAGGTCATTGGACCATAGTGACCTTTGAGCAGTCTCGGAATCATGCGCATGGTTACGATATTGTAGAATGATAGAGCAGTCCTTCATTCTTGCTGTAGCCTGCTAGCCTGCTAGTCAGTTTTTGCTCACAATAATTCCACAGCTACCCACCAACGCACAAGTGCACGATGCCTCGTTAGACTCGCAAATGTCAGGATGCGATGACTTTCCCACCCTGCCTCTCCCCAAAGAACTTGGTAAGTTACCTTAGGAATTCCACTGACTTAGCAGTGTGACTGATGCTTGGTTATGGTGACAGGTTCTGCTATCTCAACTGCTACCATCTGCAAGTAAGTAACTCCCACCAAAACAAGCACCAATGCCAAATAACTTATCAATGGTGATGAGTTTAACTATGTGATTGGTTATATGTTGCTACTTCTGAAATATTTCGAAACGTGTATACTTGTCAATAGCAGGACAAGGGTTAATATGATGTACACTTTGTACAGTCAAAAATTATCTTCAGGGGCGACCAATTGATCCAACGCAAAGCGGTCTCTTAGCACAGGTGGTCACTCAACACAGGTCCATTGTAATATTTGAAAGTGAAATTTAAAAAGTTTTTTCTCAGCAGTACTATACTAGAGACATACAATTATTGTGGATGTGCCTTTGTTATATTTCATTTGCGGGCACACCTCTGCTATGATCCTTGCACACAAAAATGAAATCAGTGTTTTACGATCAAATCCTCTTTCGTCAGTCGAGTTGGGCCTCCTTAATGTGCAGTTTTCAAAATTAATTAAAAATAGAAGAAGGCTCCCACTCTATAAAGGATTGGTATTGCCATAATGAGCACTCTCTTTTCGAACAGGATGTGCTGATCTGGGCTTGGCTGCATTACAGCTTCAAAGAGAGTTCATTTCTACTAGTCCGAGTTACATTATGAATCGGAACCGCGTAAAATCCATGTGAACATCATGTGAAAACGGCACAAAGATCATATGATAAGGGCACTTTAATTTTCACATGGTTCCTTGCAGGGTTCTTGATATTTCACATGGTGTTTCGGAGGGTACTTCTCATTTCACACTGTTTTCACATGGTTTTTGATTCACAGTGTTAGGCCTACTGCATTATGTAGCGTGGCATAACTTGATCCTTAGAAATTTGATGCAAGGAAACGATTAGCTTACCTCCATCCGATGCTTCCCAGTCTTCAGGAACCAAATACAAAATGTAAGCAATCCGTCTTCCTTCCAGTTCATCATCATGGCAAAGTAGGACATCTGCAAACCAATGCAACAGACAGTCCTATAAAATGATGTGATAATTGCAAGAATCCACTAGTGCTGTGCGAAATGGATATACAATGCTGATTCATATGCCTACATACATATAGTCCCCAAACAAGGAAACAACAACGACATGTAAATAACTTATGTATTCTCAAACAAATATGACAATGTGTCACAAGAATCGACAACTCCACCACAAACTTAAAACGGGGTAAAGCCATGAAGGTGTGAAAAATAAGTGAAAAAGTGTGCTTTAACAAGACCCTTTTCAAATGTCCAAGACAGTATTGAAATCCAGTAGAGTAGCTTTAGAAAAGGACTTTGAATATCACTGGATCATTTCTATTCTCCTTCTGTAATCAACCAATTGAGATATTGCCAAGGACACAGTCGGTGGTATTAATAGTGATGTTTTGAATGCGGATTTGTCTTTCTTTGGTGTTACATTGTAAGCCATTGTTGCTACCGCAACTTCAAATATTTAACTTCAGGTAGAGAACTGCAAATCTACAGTGTCCAACTTCTCAAATGAGGCACTACATGGAAAAGCCATTTAAGTGTGATCCGTCACTGTCACAAGCAAACTTACCTGCCAATTTAAAATCCACTATCCAGCGCCAATATACCTGTGTGTTATTCTCCCTCTGAATTGTTCTACAACTCTATGGATGCTGGTCGCTAAGATACAAGTAAATATGTTCTGCGCTCGAATGACTGGAAATGGCTGAAAGCTAAGCCAACGGCTTTACAGGTTTAACCAAACAAATCAAGGCAAGACTAATTGTCTTCAAATTCCATCACTGAAAATGATGTGAAGAGATAAACTTACCGGTGTAGCTATACTTTGCACATGACATGTCAACAGTTTCTGTGAGACTAATTCCAGTTGCTTCTTCTACCCATTTACGAAAATTCTGATATATGTAATTTCTACAAAGCAGAAGAAAACAAGAAACAAATATAACACTATGTTTGAAAGTGCCAGCAAGATCAATAAAAGTATTTTTAGTTGCCTACACAAGAAAATCAACTGAGCTTGAAATTCAGTTTAAAATATCTCTTATGTTGAGTCTGGCTAAGATCAATGAATATCAAGCGACGCAAATAAGCAGAATCTGTTGAGGCATGTCCGTAGAAACCGCTGAGCTAGCATCATAGCCACCACTGAATTGAAAATTGTGACACGATCAGGCCTGCTGTTGATCGACCAGAGACTCCTATTTGTAGGCCAATTAGTGAGATATGAGCCCTATGCCCGTCAGCCACTCCATGACGTCATTACCTTGAACCAACCAAGATGCATCGCTAAGGATACAGCTGGGTGAAATTGAGTAGTGATGTATTGAATACGGATTTGTTTTCCTTGGCGTTACTTTGTCAGCCGCACATGACCGTGATTTATGGTGTAGTTTATGTAGCAAGTGCAGTAAGAGGAACAGGGACGGCCTCTTCGCGTAGAGGACAGTCTATATTACATAATCATAACATTAGCAGAACAAAATATGACAAATTGCATCCAACTAGGGATAGATCAGGCAATAGTAAGACATTTAAACTCATCACCATAGATAAGTTGTTTGGCATAGCCGCTTGGTGAAATTCGTTTGGTGGGGGCTGCTTCCCCGCGAATGGCAGTGTCGGGATAGCAAACCTGTCACCACAACCAAGCACCAGTCACACTGCTAAGTCAGTGGAATTCCTACGACTACCTGCTAATGAATAGAAGGGAGCGGCAGGGTGGGAAATTCCTAGCATCCCATTCATATCTATCGTGGTGCAAGACCCAATGTTGCGTGCGATTTGCAGCAACTGCACAGATTCTGGTAAAGCAAATATTTTTGGATCTTGAAGGCAGTAGCAATGGCGAGGAGCTGCTGCTCACATCGCACCATCAAGGCCATGTGTGTGGTAATAAGATGGGCAGCAAGAATGCACTGTCTGATGACACACTGCACCAATCAGGCCACACTGAGATCCTCTGGCACGTCAGCATTATGGTGCTTGTCTAACATCACCTAAATAACATTTAGCTACATTATGTAATAAACGGGTTCATACTGCATTTTTCCAATGATATTGCAAAATACAGATTAGGCAGACACAGTTTAATAGCTTAAGCCCATTAATATCAACAGCTTAGATGTTGATGTCACGTAAAGTAAAAACTGGATGTATAATTCTGGGCCAATTATGTCGATATTGACAAGTGATGGTTAGGCCTATATACATCTTCAATATTCATCATCATCATTGTCAACAACTTTCTGATAATTGTATTATAGGATAAAACAGCATAAAAAGGCTTCTGCACAAGGACAACACTGAACACTGTGACTACAGGGATTGCAAGCTGCTTCGTTGCAAAGGGCAACCCAGTTAAGATTAGGCCTACCTTTATAAACACCCCAAACCATTTATTTACACAATTTCTTAGACGCTAAGCGATCATTGCTTCTTAAACATTACAATTTTCCTCTATCAATAAACGAAAACATATCATCATCGTGAAGAGCACAATTTCTAATTTATGTCAAGATTTCTCCGCAATTTTTCTGTATTAAAGATCCTACCTTAGAGATTTAATTGAAGCAACTTGACTTGATTTCAAATCGTTACTCTGAGAGAAAAAATCACACACACAACATACAGTGTAATCCAATTAACATCACCTCGGTTATTATAACTTTATATTCCGACCGAAGCTCTACTAGAATCTACTATTTGTGCCCTCTTAATACCATGACCAGTTTACTATCATAATTGTTGATTGGAAAACGGTAGTGATTAATGAGACTGCAATTAATGTAACTGGACCAAAAATTCCAGAGAGGTAGGCCCACCATTTCGGCAATGAAAAGATCATTATGTGACAAAAGATTGCCGTGTATTGGAACTAAGGAGAGCAGGAGTATGACATCATTGCAACAATGTACAGGATATTACCTGGTGAAATTTATAGAGATCGTTAGATTTTTCCAAAAATGTGAGGTTTAGCAAATCCTTTTCCAACTTTTCAACAAAGTCTTTGGAAAACAGTTTCTTTATGGTGCAACACGAGTACGGGATAGTGTCCAGTTTAAGTCCAGAATCATCTGCAAATGCAAAGAGCAACAGTGATGGTAAGACAACGCATTGACCGCGAGCAGGCATCAATATTACGGAAATATATGTATTTGGGTAGGCACAACACAGCTTTACAAAGATCTTCTCTATCATTCTTGTCTCAATAATAATATCAATATTAAAGATCAATAACAAAATATGGAAAACAACAACATTAAAACACAAACAACATTCTGCACCTTTACATAATGAATTACCACCACTGACAAGGCAGTCCTAGATAAACAAAATTAGTAACGTTCACTCTGTCTTAGTGACCATTTGTGTTAGGAGATCATCTTCTATCTTCAAATTCTCCCTTTTAAGTTCCAAAATACAATTAACCTGTCACAAGAGGTCAACCTGTGTTAAGACGATGTTCTTCAATCATAAAGTGGTCTCATAAAAGTTTAAACAATGCAATTTACCTGTCTTACATGTCAATCAACATGTGTTAAAGAGCTCACTTTTCATTGGTCCGTTAGGTGATCAGTTGCGACAGGTTGGTTGTAGCTGATATTTCCATCACACGAATTCAAGCTTTCAACTATTCAAAACTCTAGAGCTCATCAAGTTGATCTATCATAACTCATCATTCAAGTTGATCTATATTTAATACAGTCAGACCTGTTCAAGCGGCCACCTCTATAGAGCAACCACCTGTGTATAAAGGCCACTCTTCATAACCCCAAAATGACACTTCTATAGAAATCAACCTCCCACCTGTCTATAAAGGTCACTTTCTCCAGGTCCCAAAGGTGACCGTTGTTGATAGGTGTCACTGTATTTGTAAAAGCGGAATGATCTTAATATGATTGTAGGCCTAACATGTTTGCGTTCTCAGATTTGTAAAATTCAGCAATGCATTGCTATGACTGCTTTCACTTGAAATGCCTTTGGGCTTTTACTATCATTTGCACATAATTATGTTCAATAAATGTTAAACCACTGTAAGCTGCCAAATCATCAAAATATGTCAACAAATTGTGAACTCTTGATTAAATATAACCCAAAAGTTAGGTACACACATATTTCAGACTTTCAGTCTTAGAGACATTGAGGTACTAATTTCAGGACCACATGATGCTGTAACTTACCACTGACAAAACAAGTGCCGTTTCTGAAAGGAAAATATAACATAACTGTATGAAAACATAGAGAATACTCGAGAAAATGTTTTACTAGGCCAACATAGTCATTGTATCTAAAATAGACCAAGTTCCCTCTCATCCTCTTGGTGTTTCTCTCATCTTTCACAATTATAGCATGCGGAACACAGTTTTTATTGATTCACATCTCATTGGACTTGAGGGAAAAAATGCAAAGATTGAGAGTGTTAACTTTGCTATAAATAGCAAGAGAAGTCATAGTCTCTCATATGGTTGAACGGAACACAACAATTTGAACTAATTCAATCACCGACCGATGACCAATCGCTGATCAATCAGCAATGGAAACCGCAAATTGTTTGGTCAAAAAGACACTTTATCAGCACGTCTATCTTGAGTGATGGTCTGCTGTTTTGTTTCCAAATATGAATAACACAATCCATGAAAGGCAAACTTAGCTACAAACTGACATTGTATACGTAGTGGATGACGCACATCTTTTGTTATGTAAATATCAATGTCGTAATTAAGGTAATCATGTCAGTGTAATAAGTCACCGCGTCAAGTTCTAATCACTCTCTTCCGTGTCTATCTCTCGTTGTGTCAAGAAATCTGGTTGCTGCGTCCGTGACACAGAGCTCTGGATACTACGGACATAGATCCCTTCGCCATCTCTCCCTGTCACGGCCAGCTTCCTGCCAAATATATATCTCCAATTCTCCAGTCAAACAAACGAAAATCATCGTATTTACTATCTTACAACTTGGCACATATATGATTGACTGCATCATCTTGACCTCGCTAAAAGTATGCGGATTGCATGTATTATTATATATATATATGTATCTGTATTTGAAAGATCAATTCAAACAGAATACACGTATAGAAGGCACAAGTGCACTTACACTACAC
>OFHS01003550.1:2060-16585 GCA_900245855.1 Calvadosia cruxmelitensis | reverse complement strand
AAACGTCTTTGACGTCGAAACGATCAGGCGCCGAATCATGACAGCGCCAAGACAGTCGGCGCCGTAGCGATCGCGCCAAAATGTCTGCGCCGAGACAGCCGCGCCGAAACGTCCTGCTCCCGCTATAGCCCCCCCATCAAGGAATCTGCAGCTGCTCTGTCTGATAAAAACTATGCTTGTAGTTGTGGCAATCTCTTCCACAATCTCATTAAACTAGCCATCGTGCTGGATAAATCAAGATGACGAGCTAATTGCGACATATTATGAGGCTCAGAAATGTGGATGTTCTACTGATTTCAATGTTTACGTATTTCATAGAATTTTAGTGCTTGATTAGCCCCCCCCCCGTCTAAAATTTTCTGGCGCCACCCCTGATAGTTATTTGCTCTTTTTGCAAAAAAAAGTTTTGAATCTATTTCAGCAAATAGAGTTAACACTCAGCAGTTATCCTCATTATTCTTATAATTGTGGTTTGCAGGTTGTTGTGAAGTTCATTTCAAAATGCGACTTGTCAAAGAATAGTCTCATTGATCATCCTGAACTGGGTGTTATCCCGAAAGAGATTGCAGTCGTCTCTCAACTGCGGCACCCTAATATCATCCAGGTGAGCAAACAGCCTTACAAATGAAAGAAAGAACAACATATACAGTAGTAGATTACACGCCAGGCGTTTATGTGTTGGTTCAATCTAGTGAGTACAGTCAAACCCTCAATTAGCAGCCACCTCTGTAGAGCAGCCGCCTTTGTATAAAGGCTACTCTTCATAATCCCAAAATGACACTTCCTATAGAAATCAACCTGGACAGAAAGGTCACCTGTCTATAAAAGTCATTTTCCTCAGGTCCCCAAGGTGACCATTATAGACAGATCTCACTGTATGTTGTTTCAGTTTTATTGTTTGCTGATGGTTATAACGCTGTTCACGTCCCGCTCGCTGTATGACATATAATTATGCTGTCATCATAAGTATCTGGAATTCTATATTTCAGATGATTGACTTACATGAAAATGATCACTATTATCACATGATCATGGTTGAGCACGGAGAGTGCATGGACTTGTTTGCATTTGTTGAAAAGCGCCCACTGCTGGACGAAGCCCTCACAAGTTATATATTTCGACAGGTGTGTATTTCTACTTTTCTAGTTACTTATATAGATATATTTTGGAGGTGCAATTTATGGAAATTGCACGCTCCTCCTTTTGGACACGGAGCGTTGACAAATTGACTTAATTAAACAGTGAACGTCAGAGAACAAGGTCGACTATCCAAGCCCACGACCGTACAACGCCGACGGCTTCCATGTCAGCACGTCGTATAGTGGCTCTGGCGTTGTTTCTGTTGATCAAACGATGCATCCAATGTCTAATCAAAACAAGAATCTGCCAATAGCTTACACCAGTGTATTCCATAGGACAAGACCTTGGCCAACAATTCTGTCTTCAATTTCTTCTACAATTCTGTGGAGACCTTGGATAGCTGTAGGAGAATCGTCCATGATAGATTACATGTCTAGTTAACTCGTCCCGTGTAATCCGTATATTGTAGAAGCCTTTCTCTGTTAGTCCTTCCGTAAACAATCTTGTATATTTGTCCATCAACTAGTAATCATCTCTGTTGTAAACCCATCGCAAGTCATTCCTTCCTCGGTGTTTGTCTAGTTAAGACATCGACTTGACTATCGCTCTTGGCTGGTACTTGTACAATAACAAGGAATGAAGACTCTCTTCGCTGTATTTCTTTATCAAACTTTCCTGATCAGCTCGATCATAAACAGAATGAGAATATAGATTCTTGCAAGAGTAAATTTAGAAAGAAACAATTTTGTCTTATGAATGTGTTTGTTTGTTTGTTGCTGTTTAGGCAATTGCTGGTGTGGCTTATCTGCATTCGAGAAATTTCATACATCGCGACATCAAAGTGAGTTGTCCTGATAAAAATCCAGAGTGCAGACAGAACAATGGATGCGTTCACCAATCTTACAATCTTGACAAATATTATATTGACTTGTGAAGTATGAAAGCAATCGCTCCGTCCAAGTTTCGATTATAATTTTGTTGATACAATTACGGTAAATCTGATTATCCAGGTTCTGTTTTACGGATTGTGGTCATCAAGCATTTACTTCAGCACTCAGACTGACAATCAGCGTCCTTTGTCTGTCACAATTAATGTCTTGTATTTCATAACGTTGTCCTGAGAAATATATACTCTCAGACCTTTGGATGGGCTGGATACCCTCTGACCTCTGTCATGTTTGATGTGGTTATACAGTCAAACCTGTATTAGCGGCCACCTCTATAGAGCAGCCACCTGTGTATAAAGGCCTCTCTTCATATCCCAAAAGTGACACTTTCTATAGAATTTAACCTGGACATAAAGGCCACCTGTCTATAAAGGTCATTTTCCTTAGGTCCCAGAGGTGACCTTATAGACAGGTTCAACTGTATATCTACCAACATCGATTTATTTCTATTCAATTATCAACGCCTCAATCTACCTATTGTGCAGGATCTTAAGTTTTTAAATTGCTACTTTGTTCCCATTATTTTGTTAACTGAAAATTGTGTATCAGTATACACCTAATTGTTTCGATAAAAATGACAAGTTCCTTAAATTAATTTCCAATTGAATGGATTTGTCTGTATGTTATTTCCCAGGATGAGAATATGATTATCAATCATGCATTCCATTTGAAACTGATCGACTTTGGCTCCGTCGTTCACATGGATGAAGCCCCATTGTATAAAGGATTCTGCGGAACCATGGAGTATTGCTCACCGGAAGTCCTGCTCGGTTTGGCGTAAGTGTCACAGAGAAACCAGATACATAGCTCATTGGCCTAAAAAATGCTGAATTTCACTAAGGATGAAAGTTTCCTGTTCATCGCCATGCTTTGTGTTTGACAAAACTGCTTCTAGTTTTTGAATAGTCCGCGGCAATAGTTATTTAGTTGTGGACAGCATTGGTACAAACAAACCTGTATTAGTGGCCACCTCTATAGAGCAGCCACCTGTGTATAAAGGCCACTCTTCGTAATCCCAACATGACACTTTCTATAGAAATCAACCTGGACAGAAAGGCCACCTGTCTATAAAGGTCATTTCCTCAGGTCCCAAAGGTGCCCATTATGGACAGGTTTCACTGTAGTAGTAGTCTGTGACTTTGCAACTCCTTTGACTGTCAAAATGACGTTAATTTTGTCAAAGGGTTGCTCTAACTTGTATCCTCCGATTTCTCGTACTTGTTATCTAGCTAAGGCTACAAGATGTCCCTTATTTCCCGGAATAGTTCCGTTTTACATGCTATGCAATGTCAAATTTAGTTGATTTTGTTAGACATTTCTACCCAAGTTTGCAAATGTTCCGTATGTAGCTCAGACATGGCAATATCCTGATATGATTATATAGGGTTGACCATCGTCTGTGGGTCTGGTTTACTTTAAACCTTCATGTGAAGCAGTGTGGATTGTCGCTTGTCATCTTTTAATGCTCTTGTGCTCTCTTTCAGTTACCAGGGGGGCGAAGCGGAGGTGTGGGCACTCGGTGTCACACTGTATATTCTTGCATTTGGTTACAACCCCTTTTTCGATGTGGAGGACATTCCGAAAGCAAAAGTTGATATCCCTGGACCCATAAGTGAAGGTAAAATTGTCTTACACAGTCACTCGGCTGGTTGGTGTGTGTGTGTGTTGATGGTAGCCGGATTACAATCAGTGCAAGGAAACAGGAAGTTGCCTTTAAGGGCTTGGCATGTTACTTTATCCAATCCAACCCACGTTAACGGGTTAAGCGAACACTCAACGGATTCTTGAGCTACCTCAGAGTAAATAGTCCGACAGTAGTCATGGTCCTATTGAAGCTTCCTCATGAAGCATTTCTGTCAGTACTCAGATCTCCAATTAGTGCCCTCCGTCAGTTTCTATGTGTTTGGTAACGTCGTTTTCTTGCAATATGAACTATCAACGCTTGATATGGGCTGGCTACGCTTCGTCGTATCTGCCACAATTAGATATTTACCAATTGTATAAATCTATGTTCATTTGAATATGAAATTAAATTAAGTTCTTAACAATAGGTTTATCATGTTGGATGTAATTAGTGATGTGCCAATTGGCAATGTTCTGTTGTGATCTACCTTATAATGGCAAGACAATGAACAAATTTGTTACTTTAACGATCTACATGATTGATCTTTGAATCGTCTGATTGGTCTGTTGATCCATCTCGTTAGACTTGCTTGTATTGCTGAAGAGAATGCTTCAAAAGAGTCCTAAGAAGCGACCGACCATCGAAGAGATCGAGATGCATCCTTGGCTTACAATGCCTGTCGAGATCAATGACTACAGCTGGGAAACCATCATACGTGAGTCTCACTTTGACAAAAAAGCATAGAACAAAATTGTTTTAAAAACATAGTATCCTGCTCCATCACTCCTGCTACTTGCCCTTGCCCCTAGAATTACATCCACTAGAAAGCATTGTTTAGGCAAATATTGGCCAATGTTGTTACTTTGAGTAACATGACGAAATTGCTTTCTTAGACGATAATGTTAAGTGGCAAATTGACACAGGTACACACTGACACATATGGACTCTTTCTGTTTTCTGTCGGGACGGTTGTAAGTTCAATATGCAAATGGTATTTAGTCTTGCATTTTACATGTGTTGTAGCAAACTCTCTTTGGGAATAGCAGACGTAAAATGAAGGTTACATGAGGTTTTACACTGACATGATTTAAGTAGCCACCCAAACATCAATTAAAAGTGCCCTCTTCATAAAGCTGGTCACTTGAAACAGGTTTGATTGTATCGATGTATTTTGTCCATTCTTCGTAGCCATGGCAGTCGGCAGTGAAAGCAATGACAGTGTTGCCAGTGACAACGAAGGTGATCTTGATGCAAGTGCAATCTATGAGGAAAGCGGAGTGCTGGAAGAGGATTACGAACGCTACTTGAATAGCTTGCATTTCTACAACGTTGACGATTCCCTGTCAAAGTCACGCGACGTTGAAGAGTGCGGTGAAACATCTGGACAGCATGTCAAGGCGCTGTTCTTGTAACGTATTGAATGTGATGTTTTTAAAACTACTCGACCACTCTACTTTTTGACACTCTAACAACGTATCCTCTATCACATGAAATGTTAAACTGGATAGACGATTTATTCTCTGTTGTCACGTTTTAAAACGATAACATCACCAAGAATGTATTATAGTTAACTTATGAAATTTGTAGCAAACGTGTGCATATTTTAATCATCTTTGCAATTGTAGATCTTGTAACAACAAAGTTGCTAGCGTAGCACGAACAGAAATGAAGTTGGCATATTATCTGCCACTCATACATTGAGTTTGTTTTTCATGGTGTGCTGTGTAACTTCAGACTCAATGAAATTCCATTAACCCTTGTCCTGCTATTGACGTGTATACACGTTTTCAAAACAAGTCAAAAGTAGCAACATATAACCAATCAGATAGTTAATCCTTAACAAGCAACCAATCAGCAATTGGTGAAGCGACTTCAAGTCTTCATTTAAATAGTTTTGCGAGCAGGACAGGGGTTAAGCTGGCATCAAACTTTAAACTTTTCCTCCAGTTTTGATGCAGTAATGTTGAATTTGATCTTTATCAACATGACTTGAAATAATTTCTTGCGGTTAGGTTTTTAACAAAATTTAGAATGCTACATATATCTTGTTGTATTACCATGGTGAAGCGGTTACACAAATGTCGTAAGTAAAGCCAATTCAATCACTCAACAACATGAACTGCAAGGAACTAGCTAGCAGCTGTATCGAAAAGAAAGCATTGCTTGAGAAACTAACTTCTATTCCACGACTTTCGTACTTACAAGAGGCTAATTAAAATTTTAAACGGCTTTAAAATTGACAACAGGTTTACCTATACTGAAATGATATTAATTAATTTTTTATATTAATTAAATTATAAACGATTCTTAAGACAGATTACAATTGTTATCAAATTTACAATGACGTGTTAAACATTAAAAAGTCAATTTAATCCAGTTTATTATTAAAAGTTTACAATTTTTTAAAAGTGAACTATTTAATAAAAGTGAACTATTTATTAAAAGTTTACTATTTATTAAAAGTTTACTATTTAATAAAAGTTTACTATTTATTAAAAGTTTACTATTTAATAAAAGTTTACTATTTATTAAAAGTTTACTATTTATTAAAAGTTTACAACGTCAACGAAGATCGGTTATAAAAGTTGAAGTTCAGAGGTGTTTTGACAAGGACAGAGCTGAAGGCCCCGAGTATGGGAGACGATTTATCGAGAATTAGAAACATCATCGTGCAAAAGATAGTCTGCGTGGTACACTTCATTGGCATCAATATCATTTTCCACGTTTCCATTCATCTTATTTTTGCTTTTAACTTGCGACGCGTGCACGTTGGCCTTTTTCAAGGTAATGTCCACTTCCTCGGCCATTTCTTTGCATTTCTTGCTGATCAAATCGCTCGTTTTAGTTTGGGGTTTGTCAAAGAGTTCTGGACATCCGACTTCTTGTTTTGTGATTTTATCCATCAGGACCGTCATGTCGTATAGAATTTCTTCTGACACACGCGAATCGAACTTGTATTTTGGATGCGTACGCACAAACTCCCTCATCCAACGAGCGGTAGTCATCAATTTACCTGTAAAATACAAGAACCTACTTGAGTTCCAAATTCAATACAGGTCGCTTACATGCAAGCAAAACGTTTGGCTACAAGCAATATTTCTATCTTAAACGTGTCACAATAGACTAGTTGCTCGGTGTTGACTCGTGATTTGGTTTGAGCTGTTTACTTGCGAATCACAGCAAACCTGTCACCACCCAATGCAATCTCCATGGTGCTCAGAGAGGAGAGGCATGAAGTAATAACACTCCTACGAAACGTCATTGTACGACTTAGAAATGAAGTGTACACCAAATAGAGACTTCCGGAAATGTTTGTATATAAAATGTACTCCAAAGCTTTGCATATGAGACTTGTCAGTGGTGTGAGCCCTGTCAGCTTCATAGTATTGTAGTCGTTAACATTACTTCATTATTCCATTTACAGTGTAACCTCGTTAATATCACCTCGGTTAATATCACAACCCGCCTAATATATCACTTCAGTTTGGGAACCAAAGCACTGTCAGAACCACTCATTTTACCCCGCTTGATATCATAAACCGCTTATTATCACAATTTGAGGCTGGAAAATGATAGTGATATTAACGAGGTTACAATGTACTTGTTAATCAGAGCATGTTGGCATTTGCAGTAATTTTATCACACATTTGCCATAATTATAATAATCAGGCAACAATGTAACCTTTAACCCAGTGAAGAATTTTTTTAATTTGACAAAGAAGAACTTCTTTACTCACTATTACCAGTTCAATATATTTCGGTCTAGCACCAGCTCGATATATCAACAAAAACGTAAAATTGTGATAAATGAAAGAATACATAATAATTATGAAGTGGTAGGACAACTGCGGCATACCTGAGGCTCTCATTTGGATGAGTCGTAAGTATTGACTTATTGTACACCTTGTGTCAATATCAACATCAACACTGTCCATATACGTCTCCATAAGTGGAACGAGGCCAGGGAAATCACCATCCTGAAACAAAGGCAAGAGAGCTAGAACTGACCATCCTGAAATAGGCCAAAAATGGCTGTGCTGCTCAAAGTCTCAATTTTCTGAAGCTCTTAGCACATTTTTTCAAATATAGAATACTCTTGAGGCTTTTGCCAAGTAGAAGATGATAGCAGATTAAGCATAATTTCCACTTAATTTCATCGATTTAAAATTCATGCATAGAATCCAGTACAGTCCAACTTTTCGATAAATTAGCGTTGACACAAAGTATGCCCATACTGGCCACGAATGTCAGACAGACTAGTTCTCCTCGAAGTAGCTCTTTTTCCTCCAAGAGCAGTTCTGCTCATTCTATCTGACCTTGTCTAGCTTTGACAGGGGATGTTAAAGTCTACCTACCGGCGTCTGCAAATCAGTTAACGGTTGTGTGTGGTGTTAGGGAAAGACCTTTACTCATCAAAGTTTGAATTCACTCTCAAACGCAATTGACAAAGGAATGTGTCCTGACTCACGCTGCCATTGATGATTGTGTCAATTGTCATAAGATCGGTCTCGGCGATGTGACAATCGCAGCTTGGTCCGTCACAACCTAGCAAAAAGCACAGCAAAAGCAGTTCATAATTTTGCAAACATTTTAATACATGTCTAATCGTGACATGAACACAAAGTTTTGTACAGCAATGGTGTAAATATCTCTAAATATAGGTAAAGCTTTACGAAGGAGATTATCTAGGCAGTAGAACAAGAGATATACCTAGGCCTAAAGAGTCATCAAGTGTCACGTGTCATGGTGTGACAAAAGTCAATAATTGCTATGTAGTACAGTTGGTGACTTGCGTCCAAGTCTAACCTTTCATAGTATAGCTTATTTTTTCAGACCTACGACATAGATCTACTCAGATAATCTATATTTCTGTTGAGGATAAATGTAGTCTTGCCCGGCTTTAAATTACCTACCACAAAAGTTGTTCCATATTTAATTAACAACAAAGACAGTACACAGTCAAATACTTCAACACTGGAGACTAATGAACGTGAGAAAAAAATTGGTAAATTGCGTACATTTCTTCAAATTCTTTCGGAAGTGGAATTTCTCTTTTCGTACAGCATCACGGTTGATAGCATTCCTCATGTTTTCTTCGACCTAAACACAGAGGGACAAAAAACTTACATCAAATATTCCAATGGTCAAAACACAAAAGAAATAATTGCTGTGATCAAAATCAAATGTTACAAGAATGTCACCAAACACGGCACTACCTTGGAGATCGGAATCAGGAGGTTGAGGTCAAACGATAAGATCACGCGCGTCAACAGAACAATGAAGACCACGTAAGCTGCATTCTCAAAGTCAGTCAGCTGGACCTGCGTAGATGCAACACAAAAACAAGGAATGCCGTAAAAATTGACACATTCAACAAACAAACTACAGTGAAACCTGTCTATAACGGTCACCTCGGTGAACTGAGGCAAATGACCTTTATAGACAGGTGGCCTTTCTGTCCACGTTGATTTCTATAGAAAGTATCATTTTTGGGTTATGAAGAATGGTCCTTATACACAGGTGGCTGCTCTATAGAGGTGGCCGCTAATACAGGTTTGACTGTACACTGAAATATGTCTACAATGGTCATCTTTGGGACCTAAGGAAAACGACGTTCATAGACAGGTGGCCTTTCTACCAAGGTTAGTTTCTATACAAAATGTCATGTTTGGGTTGTGAAGAGTAGCCTTTATACACAAGTGGCTGGTCTATAGAAGTAGCCGCTAATACAGGTTTGACGGTAAGAAATAATTAATAATTATTATTCACAAACTAAAACAAAGCGTCACGAACAAAGACAGCTTATGTAACTACCATTCTTACGATCCAATTTGTTTACACAACGATTGTGTCTACCCTGTCAACTTGGCAAATACCTTAAATATATCTACAGAAATTGTACATTTAACAGAGCAGAACTAAACCGAAAGAGAGCAACTGCAAGTCATTGGTATCAATAGCTGGTCCAATAACCAGCTCTGGGGCAGCACTGATAGGGGGAGGGGGTGGTGTAAAGGCATCAGTACATTACATGGGTTCCTCACCTCCATCGATCTAAATTCCACTCGCCATCCAATGGAGCTCTGCGGTGGTGGGGGTTTAAATCGCATACTTTGCCAATTAGTCGATTGAATGTTCTGAAATAGCGAATAACACAAACATTAACCCTTGTCCTGCTATTGACGTGTATACACGTTTTCGAAACAATTCAAAAGTAGCAACATGTAACCAATCACATAGTTAGTCCCTCTAGAGGGATCAACCAATCAGCAATCAATAAAGCAACTTCAAGTCTTTATTTAACTAGTTTTATGAGCAGGACAAGGGTTAAATATTGCAGCTTGTATTAACATAGTTGTACAGTCCGATTCGCATTGCCATATGACAGGGGTCAAAGTTGAATGCTCTTGTTCTCTGATTGGACGATAGCATATCACTTGACGCTACACATGTCGGGATGTTTGCTGATGGGATATAACAGAACAGCTCGTGACTGGTATAATAGAATCAGTAAAGTACGTGTGTGCAATTTTCCAAATGGTCATTTCGGGTGCATTGCTCAGCTTTAATGTTTTGAATAAACATGTCTGCTTGCTTTGCAAGTCGCAACGAGCAGGATATTGCACAGCTGGTTAGTGACAAATACACAACTTCAACGAAATCTAACACGAAGTTTGGAGTTGACATTTTTAAAGAATGTCGTAGAGGAAAGAGTCCGGCTTTGGAATATGTATGGCATATTTGCCATACACAAATATATAGTTTGTATTATTAATATTTTATTTTGCATTTTTTTATATTATGTATTTTGCATTTTTGCATATTTGTACACTGTATACGCTGACAAGTGTAAGTTAGACACACTTTTAAAAACATTTTTCACAAACATCAGGAAGAAAGATGGGCTTTTAGTCTCTATAACATAGTCACAATTGTACTGACAATGTTTTAACATCGCTATAAGATCAACTGAGACATCATAATACCTCAAAGTGGTCAGTGTCGTTTTCATCATCAATAAAGATCTTTTCTTTGAACAACGAGATTGGATCGCGGATGAAGAGGTGTGCAATGTGCTCTGCCAGCGATCGCTCGACGCCTGCACAAAACAAACACGAGCAATGTCTCGTCACACTTGATCATGTCTGTGCAGCACTTGCAACATACGATTGCATACAACACAGCATCAGACCTTGCAATCTAAGATTGGTTGATGTCAAAATGTAATCATGGACCTTCTAACGTTAAATCCATGTTAACAATCGAGCCATCTTACACTACGCGTCTAGCAAATGATAAGCAATTTGATGCAAGTCAATCTGTACACATTCAAACTTGTATTTGCGGCCCCATCTATAGAGCAGCCACCTGTGTATCAAGGCCACTCTTCATAACCCCAAATTGACACTTTCTATAGAAATCAACCTGGAAGGAAAGGTCACCTGTCTATAGAGGTCATTTTCCTCAGGTCCCAAAGATGACCGTTATAGACAGGTTTCACTGTACAATGCAAGCCATTTATATGCAAATCAGATACATTCAAACAATCTTCAAAATTCCAATTTAGTACAACACTGTGTTTCTAAGTGGGATACAGTAAACCTGTCTATAACGGTCACCCCTGGGACCTGAGGAAAATGACCTTTATAGACAGGTGGCCTTTTTGTGTGGGTTGATTTCTATAGAAATGGTTATTTTGGGGTTATGAAGAGTGGTCTTTATAGACAGATGGCTGCTCTATAGAGGTGGACGCTAATACAGGTTTGACTGCATATGAAAAATCTGCTTTTATGTAAACTTGCGCAAAATGCAGCTTACACTGTCATGTAAATATTGTCACTAAGATTTGAATTAACAACTTTTTGTTGTAATTACCAGCATCTAACAACATCTTCAAATGCTTTGGATCGTAGTTGATTTTGACGTCATTGTATGACCTCGCTTCAGGGGATAAATACATGTCAATCGAATCGTAACGAGACTTTTCAATTCGGAACTCGTTTTCTTTGAGGGGCTGCAAACAACGAATAAAATGCATTAAATAAATGAAACATAAAATCAATGGTCTAGCAACAGGAATATTCCCAAGGCGAGGAAGTCCTCAATGCGAGTAAGAATGAGGGTCACATGAACACTACTGGTTAATCTTCTTGGTGATTATAACCGTGTCCAATTGTTGAATGGTTTCTTATAACTGTCTCATTATTATTAATTGTTCAATAGATATTCAAAGTGATGTTGTTCACGCTACAAGCACAGATGGACCTATATCGCTAAGTCGTGTTTAGCAATGTGTCTACTAATTCAATATTCCAACAGAGGTCATGAATGTTCTCTGCTAATTGACATGAGCACTTACAGCTTCACCCAGTTCTTCCTTTGTCCGATCATCCACTGAGTCAGCGATGACCTTCCAGCGGCAATCGACGTCTGCCAGCAGACCTCGAAATGCAGGTGAGGAAGCAGACAGTGCTAGCTAAATATACAAGAGGGGAGATAAGAATAGATGGCAATGAGAGCTAAGACCACAATAGACCAAGACCATGTTTATAATTGAGACCATCGTAGACCAGGGTACTATATGCAAGAGTCGAGACCAGACAGTGCCGTTTTAAGCATCAAGAGGACCTAAAGCATTTTACCCAAGGAAAGCCTAATTTTAACATTTAAACAGCCCTAAACTTACTATTGTTAAAATGTTCACCCTTTTGGCATATCAAAGATGTTGCTTTTGCTCACAAAGAGCAAATTAGGAAAAATAAACTCAGTAGCACTCTGCAGTTGATTGCACACTGCACTAGATCTCAACATACTGTAAATGTGAATCTTTGAACTGGCATTGAGAAGGGCCTACCCAGACAGAGGGACTAAAGCACGTGCTTTGAGTGCCTACTCGATAAAACGGCCCTGAGACCGGACCTTTGTAAGAACTAAATAGAGGGCCCTGCTTTAAGTGGTTTATATTTATAAATCAATGAAGCTTACTACAGCTAGAGCTGCAACAAGGTCTTACGAGGACCACCTCGATAATCACCAGCTTACCATGATTGGCGTCATGACAGCAAGCTGATCATAAAGCACCTTGGCCTCGTTAATATGGCAAGCTTGAAAAGTAACCTATGAAGAAACAGACAGGAAAGTGACTAAAAGCAAATGCCACAGCAACACAGACAAAACTATGGTCCTATAATGAACACTACTTATACAACACAGAACACACAAACAGTTTTTACCAGCAAAATGTTGTCATATGAGATCTAAGAATGAAGCGTATTACAGTCAAACCTGTATTAGCGGTCACCTCTATAGAACAGCCACCTGCGTATAAAGGCCACTTTTCATAAGCCCCAAATGACACTTTCTATAGAAATCAACCTGGACAGAAAGGCCACCTATCTATAAAGGTCATGTTCCTTTGGTCCCAATGGTGACCAATCTAGACAGGTTTCACTGTATTACTAAATTGGGGATTATTTCCCTCAGGAAAGACTTCATATGAGACTTCAAATGAAAAATCAAAGCCAAGCTGAAAAACAGTCAGATATCCAGCGTGTGAAAGTCAAAGCATACGCAATATACCTGCATCAACATCAGCAGCTTATCTGTTCTCAGGTATTACATACCTGCAAGCAGCTGCATCCCATGCCAAAGCCCATGGCATCCATGTATATGTGATTAGGCTTTGACGCAACGGCACCCTCGCCATCGTCATTCGGTAAAACATCAAAAAACGGCTCTTCTGTCTTGAGATCTTTGTAGACTGAAAATAGAGGAAAGAATAATTTATGAGAAATGCAAATATTGTACATGATCATGTACAGTGAAACCTGTCTATAATGATCACCTTTGGGACCTGAGGAAAATGACTTTATAGACAGGTGGCTTTTCTGTCTAGGTTGATTTCTATAGAAAGTGTCATTTTGGGGTTATAAGGAGTGGCCTTTATACACAGGTGGCTGCGCTCTATAGAAGTGACCACTAATACAGGTTTGACTGTTGGAACTTCAGTGAAATTAAGAACATTGATAAAGAATAAAAGGTGGCTGCTCTATAGAGGTGGCCGCTAATACACGTTTGTCTGTGGTGTTATAAACATTATGCTTTCTAAACAAATGCGGAATATTCTCGCGGTTGTTTAATTGTGTTGTTATGTGATGACTTCTGTGTTGATATAGAAATGTGCTGGTACAAATATTTGCACAAAATGCATCGAATCAAACAAAAATGACTGATAAACTTCTTTCCATCGCAAAACACCACCCCAAAACACAGCACACAGTCAATCAACTAACTCTTGACAATTTCAGAGTGCATTTTAATGAAGGTAGTTTTCTTACTTGGTACGTTGATGATGACTTTTCTTCCACGACGTTCTCTCACGTTTTGTGTCAATGTACTGATAAATTAAAAGAAATAAGAAATGAACAAACACTTATACCCGCTTAATATCACGATTTTTGGCTGGAAAGTCATAGTGATATTAACAGGGTTCTACTGTACATTAACAAGTTTGCATGTTGGTATTTGGGAACTTACCAGAATCGTGGGTGATTGCTTTGTATTGCCTGCAGCGGATAATACAAAGATCGTGCAACAGGATTCAGATCAGGTGATGCCTGATACGATGGCTCCGTGAATGAAGGACAGCCAATTCTACGATGAAGAAATGCCAGGATGAAAATATAAACGGATATATCAACCACGAAAGGTGACATGATGCAACATCAAGTGACGATATGCTAGCGCAACAATATCAGATCACGTCTGTTACAATGTTGGAAGTAAATAAAATGAGGATAAGAAGGTTATCACAGGTCTTTTAGCATCCACTGCGCCATGTTATGTCTCTAACAACTCAGGATGTGACAACAGAA
>OFHS01003549.1:0-16589 GCA_900245855.1 Calvadosia cruxmelitensis | reverse complement strand
GATTTCAGTCTCTTGGGAGCCGTAGCTCAGCTGAGAAACAATGCGCAGCATTCGAAGCTCGCTGAAGTTGCGTAGCAAGCAGAGAACTGTGATATGTATTGGAATAATTAATATCCACCCAAATGCGAAGCAACGACGCTGGACGCAGCTGCGATAGCAGCGCGGACCAGCTAGTATAATTCTAGATTACACTAAATTACAGATGAATATGAAACGAGGCTATACATTGAACAGAGGTTGATTTAAAGAGGTTGAGTAAGCGAGGCTACTTCACCACAATTTGTATTTAAATAAAATAATTTTGAGAATGGTTTTTATTCGGTTTAGTTCCTAGTTACAGATTCATGTTTCTTTTGGTTTTATCATGGTTCATTCAAAATATGGAATGTATTTTATGTGAAGAGCTATTGGGCAATTTATTGGGAACAGCACTGCCTTAGTAAATAAACTATTTTTATTATTATTAATTATTATTAATACCAGCGATACCATTGGCACCAGCTGGTAACTGTATCCGTATTGCATTCAAATGCCTGTAGCAATAACAGAGAAGGAATGTAGATATTTACATTCTCGATGTAATATCTATTTTGGATAAAATCTTTATTTTTAAAGACCCAAAAATTGAAGCACACACACCAAGCTTTTATTTGTAATCTTTCTGGCCTATGCGCAGTTCCGCGAGATACCAATTGCTTTGCTTAAATTATCTCAGTAATGTTTATTCAACGCGAATCTATATCATGTAACATAAAATGGCATTGTCGTGCACTAAATTCTTCTATCCATCCAATAAATTGATATATTTACATCACCGCCATTTTACTATCTAAACTCGACTTACATTCCCCTCAAATCTCTCTCCTGCTCAGCTCCGTCGCTCCATTTCTACTCTTCTTGAGATTAGAACAGTAAACTTGAAAATCCATTACTAATCAACGAATGTATTGACCGATTACAGAGCAGAAATACCATACCATTGTTTTCCTTAGTTTTAAATACACGGTAACTTTGTACTGGGTTTTATGTGCGAAGATTTAGCTTTTAGTCTGATTGCGAGGCTATTGTACGGATAGGAGGCTCGTTGACAACTGTTGTGGTATCGATTATATTTTAAATTAAATCATTATTCAGGAAAGTTGTAATAAATTTTTGTTTCTCGCGTTACTAATGTTTTGAGGAGTTTGTAAGATTTAATAATATTTCCAAAATTGAAGCAATGTCTTACTACTGTAGGAGCTGATGCTCCAAAAGTTGGGTTGAATCATAACGAGGCTAATTAATCTCGTTTTGATCAGAGTTTTCGGTTCACTGCATCAGAAAGTGAAGACCTGCTTTTGTACATTGCTTGACGGGTGGTAGCTTTAAAATGGCTGCTTGGGGGTCAACAGCTCAAGCTCAAGAGGGAAAACATATGGAAACGGCGCTTACAGTGAGAGAGAGGGACGAGGCTTTGTTACTGCGTCAGCAGGTTATCAGGGGAAATCTGGTGTGTCCTTTGCCCCAATGAAACAAGCGTAAGACCTTGCATCAGACTACATCTCCAGTGAGGTCCTAAGGGGTCATAGAGAACAGGGGAACATCTCGCAAATAACCCGATGGGAGCAAGGAACATTGCATTATTGTCTGAAGGAACATATCAGTACAATTTTTTTGGAACAAGTGAACATGAGCCAAATTTACTTGGTAACAGGGAAACATCAACTCTTTTGTCAAAGAAACTTGGGAGCATGCCCTTCCGGGGAGGGGGCTATTTAATTTTGAATTGATTCAGAAATACGAAAAATACCTAGCATAACGTGAGTCGATGTGGTCTAGCGGTTAGTACAGTATGTGGGATTGTGGGGCTGCCAGTCAAACGTACCGGGTTGAACTCCCAGCCCAGCGACACATATGTATTCGTTATGCCCTCTTTCGCATAAAAACTGTCGAAGGTCTCAAGGGAGACGAACCAGTTGCTTATTGGGTTACCCTCGTTAAATAAAGTGACTTTCACATGTAGTGCGCCATACTACCAGAATACCAGCCACTTAGCTAGAATCATCATACAAATGAGGAACTTTCATTTGAAGTACAGTATTACCGATTTCTGAAGTACAGTATGTCGCATCGCGTAAGGAGTCAGAGATCAGACGTTGTCTCTATTCACAATCAAAGTTTTATTATCACAGACAAACACTTCCTTTTATAAACTATCATTATGTAACTTACAAATTACATATTTGCAAAGGATTATAGAATGAATCTTACTTCAGCAAATAAAACAATAGCGTAACCAGATCAGCTGACGAAGAGATTTTTTAAAGCATTGCTTACATCGGGAGATTTTTTACAAGACATGACGTAGAGATTAAATTACATCAACAGACGTAGACAATTACAAGTGACTTTTAATGTCATAATTACGTCACCTGTAAAATACCACACAGTAGGGTGATATGATGGTAACAACCTCGAGTCAAAACTCCTTCTTCTGTACGACTTCTCACGAAAAAGAGGTTGCAGTATAAAATCACCGAAGATACCAAATCAACAAATATCGTTTAACAAATCTTACATTGTTACAAAATAACAACTGGAATATATGCGATGATTACGATAATACATGTATTCTAATATACAAATTCTTGAATAGAAAGGTCTAGCTGTATTAAACAGCATCATTTCGATGTTTTTTGTTTGTTTGTTCAATTTTATTCACAACAGAGATGATACAATCAGAAAATTAGATACAAGGTTATAGAATAATAATGTGAATATGGAAAGTAATTTCTGTACACAGCACTTACATAAACACAAATTATAAACATTTACAGAATTTAGAGAGATCAATAGACTTCAGTTTAAACTTAAATAATGATAATGATCGACAGCATACGAGAGAATCAGGTAAGGAGTTCCGTTGGTTTACAATGCGTAATGCAAAGAAATAGCGGCGATAATTTTTCATGGAGGATTTGACATTGTTCTTCAACTTAAAGGAATGCTTCCTTGTTCCATAAGGAGACTTGTACAGTTCGAAGAAAGCATCAACGGGAGTGTCCATAAGTCCATTAACAATTTTGAAGCACATGTTGAACTACAAAAGTTGCTCTCGGGTCATTTCGGGGTCAACTTCAAATAATAAATGTAAAGAATTTCTGCAAAACCATAGGACATTTGAGATTTATGACTGAGTGCAGAAAGGAAAATATTTTTGATCTATACTTATTAAAAATATTTTCGTTTTTGCACTCAGTCATAAATCTAAAATGTCCTATGGTTTTGCAGAAATTCTTTACATTTTTTGAGCGTCAAAGACGAAGAACTAACGTCTTTCACGTTCCTTTTGCTAAATCGTCCCTTTTACAAAGTTACCCAGATTTTCAATTTCCATCACTTTGGAACAATTTTGATTTTGTATTTGACATACTTGTACCAACTCCCTGCTTTGCTAGAAAATTAAAAAACAATTTTATTGATTCCTATCACATCATTTGCACAGTAAAAAACCGCTACATATGCAACTAAACTGACTCTACCCAATTACTACTGATTACTGAACTTCCTTTGATTTCTCTTTCTCAACTTTCTTTGTATTTGAATTCCAGAATTTTATCAGTTCTTTTCTTTGCTTCTCTTAATATTCAACAAACTTGTATAATTCTTTCTATACTTCAATTTAGACTGTAAATCTAGGGCGTCCCAAACAAACAAGTATTTATGCGTATGGGATGATCCAGACCATGTATTTTGTTTTTGCTTCAAAACCTATTTGTATTTAATTAACATCGTTTTTCATGGTCAAATAAAAATCTATCTATCTATCTATCTAATAATTATTTGATCAACAAAAGACGACAAATATTTTCAAAATATTGTCAAATCTCTTTTTGTTTCGGGATAAATTAGTTTCACAATTCCACAACATTATGGTAACAAAAATCAGTGTAAATGACGACTTTCTATTCAACAACTATCACGAACAGTGTATGAAAAAGAACATCAACATATTTTCACATAAGAAATATGTACAAAAGCAATATAAACGTCCCTCGAAAGGTTGCAAATTGCTGTGAAAATGTACAGAAGCTTATCTCATAAATAAACACCCTCAAAAATAGCCTTTTATTTTCGTTTTCTTCCTTTGTGTCTTGAAAATTGTCGAAAAAACGTGCTATAAAGTTCATATTTGGACGTGTTTGGAAGTGAAGAAGTTTTACAACGGAAAGAACGCGTGCGCTGGAATTGCTTCGAAGCCATCCAACTGTTAGGAAGACTGAAAGAAACAGAAAAACAACAGAAGATTACGTTTAAAGTCCTTTGCCTGTGGACCTACAAAGCAGCTTCAAATTCGAACATTCGAGAAACAGACAAATGTTAGCCTCACATTGAATTCGGTTTCCAACGTACGAGAACGTCCTCGTTTCCAGTCGACGAAGTTCGTCTTCCAATCGGCTGCAACGAAAACAAAGACGACTCTACAATGTTTATAAAAGTTTTCGAGAATACCTCAAGCTTTCCGCGTCTTACGAAACCAACCTGGCAAACAAAACTCTCTATTCATCGCAACAGACAACCAACCAATACACTCTTTCAAGTCGTCTGGGCTCAGTGTCATCACAAGAAAACCCTTCTGTTGTACAATTATTCGTAATTATTCTAATCAAAGTAAACATCAATCCTGTCTGCACATGCGTAATGGACCAAGCGCAGTCCCAATGCATGACGGGATATACTTGTTGTTAGGCACGTGACTTTGAGCTGAAATCTACAATTTTGACAGCCAAGAACAAAACCTGAAATTGACCATCAGTGAAAAGAGCACGGCTGATTGGGTTGCAAACAAAGCATTTTCCTGGCCTCCTCACCTTTTGCAGAGGTCAACTCACTTACATACCGAAATGCGCTGGGACTGCACATGCGCAATTGTATCTCGTGTTATATCCATTTGCTCTGTCTAATTACATTCATTTGAGCTTGTCACGGCTTGCACACGCAATCCTGTCTCTCTTCGATGTCGCTGTCCTCTCGAACATAACAAATCCCTTACCGAAAAGACAGTCCCAAATGCATTATCTGTTTCAAGCTAGCTGAGCTCTGACACACTTCACGACGCGAATCAAATATCTTTGTTTGAAGCGCATTCATTCGTACTCTTTCCCATTATCGTCTATTTCAATGATCGTTTTTGGCTGTCAAACTTGTCGATTTCAGTTCAAGAGATCACGTGTCAGAAAACCGTTAGTATCCCGAAATGCATTTGGAGGGCGCTGGTCGATTACAAATCACGTGACGACAACAAAGGATGTTACCATGGCATTGAGGTTCATCGTGGTTCCGTGAGAAGTAGTCGTTTGGCAAATCTCATATTCTGACAGACGTTTCTTGATGGTGTCCATTGCTGATTGGTCAAAGCCGTCATCTCTTTTAGCGACTGGAATAAACAGAAGAGAAATCAGCACCGGATAGTACAACATTATTCGATATAAATGTTCCTAGATTGGATCGGATCGGATTCCGATTGGATGCCTTTTCACTGAGACACATACAATCTTAAACTCAGACGAATGCATTCATTTACAAGACCATCATACATAAGCGAGTCCTCGTCCGAAGATGGTCGCTCAAAACATGTGGTCGATAATGAGAATTTCGACAGCTGAACTGCACGTTGCCTACTTAAGTAATCTTTTAATCTACTAATCTCCTGTACTTAACAGCGTGTGTGCAATGTCAAGTCAATATATGACACATGGTTAACACAGACACACGGACACGCCAGCACATGTAAAGATCCTGCTTTTGACTCCTTCCAGACTTATGTTGCTCTATCTTACCATAACTGTCACTGAAGACGCTAAACTAGCTAATCTGCTTAAAAGTATTAAATATAATCCACTTTCCTTAATTTGCTTCTGTAACTGCGCACATGGACTTCTATAAACGTAGCGAACGTTTAATTAAACACAGAAAGAAACGCGGAAAATAATCTAATTACACGAGCATTGAAATGGAAGCACAGCTGAACTCCGTCAATCCGATTCTATTTTAGATGATTTTCAGATTATAGGATATCTTTGTAATGTATTGCACGCATGCGCGGGATGATCACGAAATCGCCCCGTTATTACGTGTATGTAGAAGTGTGATCAATGACACGCTTGTCTTGTCTGGCTGCTTGCCTTCTTAATCAACGGATTCCCGGAGTATCGTTATAATAATAATAACAAGGGATATAAAAATCTTGCCAGAAGGGAGTTGCATATTTACGTCATCGGATTTTCACTTCATCCGAAATAACTAGTCTCCCATATCGTTACAACCGGATTCGAATTCACTTTGCCAAGACAGAGCTTTTCATGTTAGTGTGAAAGGGATCGATGAAAAAAGTCGAATTAAGCGGAATTTTTAAATTAAGCGGTAATCAGTTTCTCTACATTCGGAGTCGGTGTTGTGAAGTTATCTATGCCTTACGTTGTTGTGCGATGGCCGCTTTCCGGTGCTTGCGGTGACGTAGCGATCGGCTTCTCTTCTCAGCGGGCGAACCGGTCCCGACGCAATGACTCAGCGGGCTATCCGTTGTGCGCGTATCACTTGCGATACTGTCCGTCGGACTGTTGCGTTTGTGCCGCTCGACTTTGAAATGTGACGGCACGTGGCGGGCAAGTCCATTTTGCGTCGCAAACGACATCTTGCAACCGTCAATAACGCATGCAAACGGCCGATTCCCCGTGTGCGAATGGATGTGCTTGAGAAGCCATTTATGCGAGCTACTCGGCTTATTGTAAACCTTGCAATTCTTCCACAGACAAACAAAGAAACCATTGTCGATCATCGGCTGGATGTGACGCGTCGTCACGTGACTTGTGAGATCCAATGGCGTCGCACACGTGTCAGAACATTCAAGCCACAAGCAGGCGATGCCAGCCGTGACGTCACTCGTAGGCGTGGCTGGGAGAATCTTAGGCGACGGTGCGTTCTTAGCGTCATAGCGATCATTCGATGACCTCCAATTCAAATCGATAGGTTCTTTCGTGCTGGCAAAAAGAAACGCAAATACAAAAGCTTTAGTAAAAGAAATGACTAGAAAAGATCAAACAAGTTTCCAGCTACTGTTAAATTATATTCCCAACGCAGTGAAAATTTTACTTTCTCAAACACTTAGACAACGCAATCGTTCGTAGCATTTTTAATTTCATATCTAAACATACATGTACTTCCACAAACAAATAACCACAAATCACTAAGTTCATTCTAAAAGTCTTACAACACCTTTCCAGTGGACAGTTACAAGAACTGCTTTTAAACAAGTTAACCAGGGTAGTATACAGCCAAGGGTAGCATACAGTGTAACTCGGTTAATATCACCTCGGATATTGTCACGTCTCGGCTATTGTCACGGAAAGTGAAATTCCACTTGCCAGTCCCTAAGCTTCTCTTATTCGACCCAGTTATCACCTCGGATATTGTCACATCTCGGTTATTATCACGGATTTCCAAAGGATTTTTATGTTAACACTCGCTTATTGTCACGTTTTCCGTGATTTCTTGCTTAAATTTGTAGGCGCGGCAATTGACGAGAAAGGAAAAGTTGATGAAGTGTTTTTTATTGTGTTTGCCTCATTAAGTGTGACAAATTCAAGAAAATGAGTCTTGTTGCTTAAATCTCTACATAATAGCTTTGTTTGATGTTGATACAGAGTTTGCTGTTCTATGGCCCGCTTTTGTTACTGTTTGAGCCGTTCCTGCACAATAGGAGGTCTGAGTATGAGACTCGGTTATTGTCACGACTCGGATAATATCACGTTTTACGATTTTCCCGAGGGTGTGATATTAACCGAATTACACTGTACTGTTGTACGAAGAAAACTAAACTATCCTTTTCGTGCAACAAATATTAACGTTTCGATACTTCGCCGAAAATAACGGCCAAAATGGCCAGCGTGACACCTAATTCACCGTCTAAAATAGCTTTTTATATCAATACCGAATTTGAAATAAGCAGAGCTACACGGAGATATATTCATTGCAACGAAGATGTGTTTACAAAATATTTAACCGTGACCTCATTGTCTCGCATACCAATGGCGTCTTTTTAAACCTCCCCACATAATCACATCTCATCGATTACATCACAAAAGAACAACGATTGTAAAATCCGTGGGGATTTTCAGAATTTTGGTAGACGAAAACGTGCGAGATGCCATTGATTGTCTTGGCAGCTCCAAAAAGTCCTCGCAGTAACACGCAGCGCATACGAAAGCGACATTAGAAAGCAACAGAATTTGAAAAAAAAATCCGTGACGAAATTCAAACTGCTCGCAAAAACATACCTAAATTACAAAGTTAGGACGATTTGAAGTATGAGCCGATATTTACAACAAATGTCTTGAATCTTTCACATCATTTTCACGTTAACGAAATAATCGACGAAGTAGAATAAAAGCACGGAGGCGTTGTGAAAATATTATCGTTTTGGTGTCCTGATGATCGAATTTTTGTGCATGGTTCTGATTTGGACGACATCGAATTTTCAAAATTTATCCACACAAGAAAGCTACTTGGAGCCATGCAGTCAACGAAATGGTTGTTTAAAGTGTTAGCTCGTTCAAAGTATGAACTTCGACAACATAAAAACAGCTTCAGTTTAAACCTTTTCTTCGATCGAGAGTTGTTGGACCATCGTAAAACAAGTCGAAAGGATTGCGAACGCATTTCAATTTCGTCGGCATTTCCCCCTTCAAAGAACAGCACTTCGGTGTAACAAAGCTATGGAACAAACCACGCCACAATTCAACAAATCTTTTATCAAATATGACTCAAGTAGGCGCGCGAACTTGCTGTCCAAGTTGATTCTGTTGGGAAGCGCAAAGCTTTTCTGGTACCAATGCTGGGACCGATGAACAGTGCCATGAGAATCAAACCAATTCCTTACAAAAATGATAAACATTACTAGCAGAAAGAAGTCATTTTCAATCATAGCGTTGTTTTTTACGATTTGAGAAGAATCAAACTGGTAAAAAGCCTTTACGAACTGAAAACTGAAACCTGTTTCCTTTGTCAAGTCACGCGGCGTGTCCCCAAAAGATGCAAATTTGCATTTCGTGTGAACATTAAAACGAAAAACACTTCTATTGAATCACAGAAGACTTTCCATATGCAAAGCATAGTAGCCACGAGATGGGAAAATCACTTTAACCTTCATAGAACGGGCGTTCTCCTGACGAGACATCTACGTAGAATAACTGGCCTACTGAAGCGTCTGCTAAACAACGCTGTCTTTTCAAAACCCTGCATCGACCACGCTGCGTGGCAGACTCACCCGTAAGAGAACCAGACAACGAAGCAAACCTTTAATTTCCCTTGCTGTAAAACACGCTCTCAATATAAAAGACTGATTTAAATAAACTTAAAACAATTTATCAAATTTTGTTATGTTGAGGTCGAATGTCGCCTTTCTTTAATTAATTGACTAGCGTTATCAACTATTCATTGGCACGAGATTGAATACCGTTCACAAGATATTGTTTCATCAGAATGATAGCAATTCAAGGTAGATACTTACCAAGCAGCTTTAAATCTGTTAGTTACTCTGTAGTCATTAGCCAAGTGTAAGTGGAGATCATTCCTTGCGGTGTTGGCTGCATTATTTTCGTCCTGTTTCGTATCTCCATTCGTCTGATCTTCAATCGACTTGGTTGTTCCATAACATTGTTTCGAACCTGGTAAATCGTGACCATTCAAGGGCAGAATCTCTTCGTTGTAAGTATCCCGACTCGGACTGCTGTGTGGTCCTTTGCTGTAGTAGAGGAGACCGCGCGTTTTACCCAAATCATAACAGTTATTGACAGCGACGGTAGCTAAGCTTTTGCATGTGCCATTCAGAGCTCTTGATCTTATACCAACGTCGCCATTCGTTGACATGGCTCTAACATGATTACCACAATCTGTCCAACGCCAGAAGGATCGTCCAAGGAACCACCACAAACGTGCTACTGATTATCACACAGAACATCGACGATCGGGTTCTGGCACGGACGCTCGGCAAAACCAAGATGGCTTCCAACGCTCTCTTTATTTACCTCTTGAAATCTCACTTCTCGAAATTTCGGTTAAACTATACTGTTTAGACTGCGTTGATTTTTTATATAATTATTGTAGAGATACTGCCAGCGTCGTATGCAGCGTATTAAATAAATGAAATAAATTCATCCAATACATCTATTAGTAAATCACACTTTTAATTCAAAAATGTAAGAAATTGTATTCGAACAAGAAATTGTAAGAAATTGTATTCGAACAGGCTCATTGCTATTTAAAAATTTAAAACACTATGCTATATTGCAAAGTTGGACTTGATTGACATTATCCATTAAATAAAAATTAAGTTTCATGTACTTCTTATGTACAAACTTTTCTTGTGGAATTAAAATTCAATTTAATTATTCGAAATACACAAAGGACGACCTCTTTGTTTTACGCCAGGGGGGACTTACCAACAAAAAGATTGGTCAGTAGTTGTTTTCACTCGCAAAATAAATTATATATTCTCATTGTAGGGCAGAATATTTAGCCTCTAAAATAATATTTAATGTAATGTATTCAATGAATCATATTTATTCAGAGCATGATTGGTATAAGATAACAATATTTTAAACATCTAAGACCCCCTAATACGGTGATTTGATACCAGCTCTCCCGTCTGCTTTTCCCTCCGCACGCGTGCAGTGTGGCGTTTCGTCTCTTCCATGCGCTTACAAGGTTGTCTGCGACTGCAGTTTTGGGAAAACTACGTCGCTTTCGTGCAGCTCATCTCAATCAAAACTCGCGCAAAGAGTTGCAAATCACTTTTTAACGAAGTATGTATCGGACTTCTGCGCATTTCTCTTTGCTACTACGATACTTGCAGTTGCATTTTGGAGGGTTCGTGTAGATTTTTGTTTTGTGGCGACTAGAGTCGATAGATGCAACATATTATGTGGAAGTTCGTCTCTGCAGTTTGTTGGTTTCATTCACTCTACTTATATTTAAGGATGATATATTTTTCATTTTATACTAATGTTGGAAATTGTGCTACTCTTGTGTGCTCAATCAAACCAAATTTCCCTTTGCTTAATAAGCCTGGGTATTGTTTGCCTGCTGAGTTTATGGCATGTCAGCAAATCATGCGATTTATGGCGGGGTTCGTGCTATTGCAAAATTTGTAGAGAATGAAATAATTGTATATCCTTTATAAATTAATCTATTGCCTTTATTTTTACTACATTTTCCCTGTGTTCTTGGATCATCACCTGCAGTTTGTCGCAATTTTGTATATGGTGTTGAGAATTGTGCTTGATGATGCCTCTGTATCTTATTACCAGGGACGCATATCTGCAAGCGAGCGGCAGAGACGACGCATAAAGCGGCTTGCAGCATCATTGACCGCACTTTATTGTGCTTGCATCAAAGCGCTCAGCAGCAGCAAGTCGCGCTTACTCCTGCGTGCGACTAACAGCAATCAGACGTCTCACAGAAATATTCTTAAGTCCCGTGACAGCTCCAGCAAGCATGGCAGGCGAAGCAGATGGGAACATGAACCAAATTAAGCACAACTCTGGAGAGCAACAAGGGAACATTTGTAGAGACTACCAGCGCGGTGTCTGTCATCGTGGCAACAAATGTAAATTTGACCATCCGCCCGATGTCCAGGCACCAATGCAGGAGCGCTTGCCAATTTGTCGCGATTTTCAAAATGGAAAATGCAGCCGCAGCAATTGCAAGTACATGCATATTACTAGTGAGGAAGAACGTATTTACATGAAAACAGGTCAGCTTCCCCCATCTAGTTCTGCGGGAAATTCTAGCGCGCCACCACCTAGTATGCCTTGTGGAGATCAAGTGTGCAAAGATTTTCTAAATAACATCTGCAATCGTGGGAACAGCTGTAAGTTCCGCCATATTTCTGAAGAAGAATACCAAAGGCAGAAGGGCCCCAGTGATGAGATGCCAAGGAAACGTCGGCGAGACTCGTACGGCAGTGGCGGGGGCGGGGGAGGAGGCATGGATATGCAATTTATGCAGGAGGAAAACGACATGCTTCGCCGGAAGGTTGCTGATCTCCAGCGGCAAGTGGCTGACCTCCGCACCATGAATGACACCTTGTACGAGCAGAACACAAGGTATCGTTCGCAAGCACAAGGTGGTATGGATAATAACAGCAGCCGCGGTGGCAGCATGCAATACAGTGGCTACTCGAGGGAGTCTTCAGCACCTGGTTACAGCAGCTATTCATCGTCTACTTCCGCTCCAGGCACTGGCTACGATGGATACCCATGAGAGCTACGTGCAGTCTTAACATGTAACTCGGCTACTTTGTTATGTTCTAGGTTACTTTTTGCGTTATAAGAGGATTTGTTTGCACTTTTTTACTTGCTATGTATTGCACTGCTGCTCTTCGTTGTCATGGTCCTTGATTACTTGAAGGTGACTTGTTGTAAAGAGGCATCGTTTGAAATAGAGTTTGGCTCTTGGGGTCTCAGCATTCTACACTTCATAGATGAATCTTTCCAGCTACCTTACTTTCTTTCTGGTATTATGTATGCTGCCTGTTGTAAAATCGTACACTAAACCGCTTTATTATTTACATGTCAAACAATTTTCCTTTTTATGTTCAATGCTGTACATGTTGTTTGCGAAAATTCTTGTAACCAGATAAATTAATAAAATAAATGATAAATTGATAATGACCAGTGCATTATAAGTATACCTGTCTAACTACCAGTAGGCAACAACTCGCTTAAAACCCTTCAAGAGAAAATCTTTAGTTATTTACGTTGTTTTGACAAACGATAAACGACTTTGTAAGCTTTAAGTAATGTCGCTATGGAACTAACGTACCAAGTAGTTTTTATTGACTGTGCACAAGTTTCCGTTTGAACTCATCCATTCCATATGAAACAACAGAGCGGTTCACCCCTTCTTTCACAAGAACGCAAGTCACACCGAGTCTCGATATTTCATTGATATTTCGTTGTTCGTCGTCGAAAAATAACATATCCCTGTATTCGATACCAGAAACTGTCTTGAACTGCGCAAAATGTTGCAACTTGCTGTCAGGATAAATTTCAAAGTGCGAGAAAAATTTCATGAGATCCAATTCCGCCAATAGCTGTCTCGCCCAAGCAGGTTCGGGCGTTCTTGACGCTACAGCTAAAGTAAACCTTCCATGTAATGTTTGCAGAACTTCTTCTACACCTTTGTACGTCGAAACAGTCTGTCCAGAGCGATCCTTGACTACTCCTAAGTCGTTTCTATGAAATGGTGGATCTACGTCGGTATCGACCCAAAATGGCCACAAAGTATAATCCAAGTCAAATACGATGAGTTTGGGTAATCTTTCAGCCATATTTCCGAAGTTCTGATGTTTGCAGAATCTAGAAAGACAGTGCAGTTCTCAGATGCCTGCGAAAAGTTAGGCAAGGATTCGAGATGACATCATTAGTGAGGGCTGTACCTCTGTACAACGTCTACTAGCCAATCAAAATCTTGTATTTTGATCATGTGATATAGAGCCATTTTAATTCGGCCTCATTACTTTTGCCTCGCTTTCTTGTATTTATTTTCGTCATTTCGCTCACTCTGTCTGACTTTGTAAATTTGAGTCAACCATGGCTGCATCAACTCAGTCTGGAGCTTCTAGTAAGTGCATTTACAAAGACTTAATTTGGTACACCATTTTGTTGATATCTTCCGTGTCTTTGTTTGTAGCTGTAAGAAATCTTTTATAGCTTAATATCCACAGAGAGTTCTGTCTGTTGCAAAACGAAACTGCAACTCACCAAGGCTAGTCCTATTCAGTGTCAACAATCAGATTGGCGAGCTCCGAAAATAACTTTACCTGTTCCTGCAATCTCAAGTTACGTTACTGTCTAAGCTGTTTGCTGTCTCACATGTTTTCTTATTTGATTAAGTACTGCTGTGAGACGCGCTTATGATAGTCCTGTTTGTTTACCAACGAATTCTGGTTTTGTTCCAAATTTGACTGCGATCATGATGCAATTTTTGCATCAACAGTTCAACATATTGCTACTTTGGTAGGATTTGCGTTCTTGGTTAGCGAAGATAAAAACTATTTGTTTTCTGTTAACATTGATGCATACTTCGCCTTGCGATCTTCTTCGTGCGAAGTTTTGGAAACTCCTCTTCACAGTCCAGACTGCAGATTGTTGCAAGTGTGCACCCGAGATCTGTCGAGTTCCAGAATTTTGCGCACTTGAAATTTGGCTGCTTAACAAAATAATGTCTGCTGCTCTTCATTTTCGATGTACACACAGAAATTCAGTAACAAACAGGTGCCAATTTGTATTTTAGCTGAACTTTATGTCGTTATGCCCTATTTTGTACATTGGTGCACTTCAAGTGTGCACTTCAGTATCCTTTTCAGCATTTTGTGCACTTGCACCTAAAGATTTAAGCTTCTGAGCACCCTAAATCTCGTCTAGATGTGCCATACTATGTAGTCTGGTTCACAGTGATGTCATTTGAGCTATCCGAAGTTGAGAGTTTTCAAAACACAATTTCCAGCAGTTGCTACACATTTTCATGATCAAAGACGTCTCTATTTACATCCTGTATAGCCCTATGATGGCAGTGGTCTTCCTCCACATTAGGCCTGTAGATTTAAGTCAGTACTGTTCATTGTAAAACAACACACGCCATTTTTAATGTGATCTTAAAATGCAGATTGGCTAGTTGCCATATTTGTGTTAGGCTATGTAGACAATAAAATAATACTTCAAAATCTAATACGCAATGCCTGAAATCTAATATGGCACAAAAGCTTGCTATTGTATTCTTTAAAAGCAGTATTGGTCACTGGAACTTTACACTAAATGAAAAAATTAACCCAACACCCCACCAACCGCATAGATCTATGGGTTACCATAGTAACTGTCAGTCAGAAAGCAGTGAGCTGATTCCAATACAACTTGGTCACCAGGGAGCAAATTCCTCTCAACCACAAGAATCAGGCCCCGGTATTCTTATGTCTTAATTGCACTTCTGTTAATTTAATTAGGTCTACGATAGATTGATTAGAGGGTGCATATTACGTAGCCTACAGAAATAATGATGCAGCATAGATTAACATAATTAAGCATAGAATAATGGATACACAACAGTAAAGGATATGTATTTCAAAGCAATGTTCTTATTGATTTCAGAATACGCTGATCGGAATATCGTGACTGGGTCGCTTGGCAATGATTTTCTTCGCATCACTAAAAATGGACAGCCTGTGGCTGGAATGCCGTATGGAGTACCAGGGGCAATGCAGTTTGCTCCACAACAAAGTGCTTGCTATCTGAGTATCACTGTTGTACAGGTAAGGCAATTTCATGAACTAGAATGAATGCAATTTAAATTATTTAAGTTAAATGATTTCAATAATCTTGTATTGAACTGTACACACAAGTATTAGTGTAAAGCCGGCACTTGCTACTCATTAGCCAGTACAGTGAAACCTGTCTATAATGGTCACCTCTGGGACCAGAGGAAAATGAGCTTTATAGATAGGTGACCTTTCTGTCCAGGATGATTTCTATAGTAGCCTAAGTGTCATTTTGGGGTTCTGAAAAGTTGCCTTTTTACACATGTGGTTGCTCTATAGAAGTGGCCGCTAATACAAGTTTGACTGTATATGCTGTATCAAGTTCAGGAAGACTACTTTGTTTTAATGCACTTTCAATATTTTCTTACCAAGGCAAAACTGGCGAAAAACTATGGCCTCTCAAGGATGGACCCATACTGTCGACTCCGTGTTGGCACGGCAATATTTGAGACTGCAGCTGCATATAATGGGGCAAAGAACCCAAGATGGAACAAGCGTATGCAATGGTAAGTACTAAGGAACGAAAAACTGTCAGCTCTGTGTTGGCTTGGCAATATTTGAGACTGTAGCTGTATGTAATAAAGCCTCACTGAACCTATATCTGAAGGCCTCTAGTGGCCTGTCTCGTATTGGTGTTCCTCCGTATTTGGCCTCTATCTCACCTATAAACAGTCCAGACGCCTTTCAACAAGTACTTAATGCATGATCTGTGAAATGTGGTCTCTTAAATCTCAACACATGTGTTTGGCAGTAAACAGTTGGTCATTGCGACTGACTGTATAAAAATTCCTACTTGATATTTTCTAGTTGTCTGCAAACACGCTAACCAAGTTCACTCGATATCATAAATCTGTCTCTAAGTTTGTATGCGACTGTGAAGGACACTGGAAGAACCAACATTACCACTACACACAGAACGGTCATTTGTTACAACTCATAACTGGAAGAATCTGAGAATGACTTCAAGTTTGCACAGTCAATGGCCTAGATTCTTACACTCCAGTTTCAAAAACGTCAGCAAGCTACAAGGGCAGATAAGATTTTGTTTCTGTCAGCATTGATTGCAATTCCTAAATCTGATCAATTCCAACCAGCACGGGCCGACTTCTGGTTACAGCTATTGAGCAAAATAAAAACAGTGCTTCTCAGATTGCTTAATTGTTGCATGATAGATAGATAGATAGATATCAGTATATTTAAGACATATAAACACCTTAATACAACATTTGGCTATAAT
>OFHS01003548.1:0-16610 GCA_900245855.1 Calvadosia cruxmelitensis | reverse complement strand
GTTTCACAACTTTTTCGCCTTGATCCCGTTAATATTTCGAAAGTCGACTTTTTTTGAACCACCCTACCGTATCTGTTTTAGGAACTTTACCATGAAACGAAATGCTGCATGAGATTTTTAATTTGTAGTAGTTTTGTAACTTTCATATAGGTTTAATTGTATTTGCATTTTAGATTAAGTTTATTTATTTATTTCTGAACTTGTAGTGTTTTAATCTTGACATATCCGATATTAAAATAAAATGCTAGTTAAAGCCGTAATAATATTCGCACACAGGCGGCAGTTATTTGCACGACGATTCGACGTCCTTTTCGTTGCATTATTGCTTGCAATGCAAAAGTAGAAATGTAGTAAAATTTATAATCAAGGATTGTACGATCTTTTGCTTGCCATGTTGTTCATGTTTAAATGTTCACGTTGAGCTCCGCTGTAATGGTTTAATGTTAACCATTTGTCTTGCTCATCAAACTAGTTAAATAAAGACTTGAAGTCGCTTTATCGATTGCTGATTGGTTTATCGCTAGGGACTAGCTATGTGATTGGATATATGTTGCTACTTTTGAATTGCTTCGAAAACTTGATACACGTCAATATCAGGACAAGGGTTAATAATGCTATAATGTTACAATCGGGTACACAGTAGTACGCATGACCGTACGATCCTGTTGTGGTGGGGGTTTGGCATCGTCACGCAGGCCTTGTTTACTTCAGTCATCTCAATAGGTAATCTCGCTCCCTTATCGCTCGTTAATGAGCAATGAACTCTGGGTAGGTCCACACATTGCAATGAACCTTGGTTTTATGTGTTGCGATTTTCGTATGGCGCAACCACTTCTTGAGAGACAATGTAAAGAGAGAAAACCCTACACGAAATTTATACAGAATAAATCTACTACATCTGCCAAGTCTACTAAATCTACTACATTTGTAGAGAAGGATAGAATTCTTCGAGAGTCTGCTTAGTGACAGCGTGTGACTAGGCGTCTAGTCTCTAAGTCTATACCAGTAGTTTTTTCCCTAACGTGAGTCAAACATTGAGAGTGTTCGTTTTTTGTGTGGTCCGGTGTTGTCATTTTGACGCCCTTTCAAAACTAGCTGAGATATACAATCAAAGATCAAGTTGATAAAGGCATGTTTTGTGCGTTAATTTTATTTATTAAATACAACTAGCGACAAATGAGGTGGAGAGACGCTTTGTCAGAAGACCACACGATGGCTCCGTGGAGGATTGGTCCGGAAATTCGCACGGATGAAACCGGATTATATGGAGACAGCGTACAATGATCTGTACATTCGCCCTTTCGGCGTCGCTGCATTTCCACGGCTCCGGTGCTGTTGGGATTACGCTCAAGTATATGGAGCAAGTTGGTATCATTTCCGACGATATCGAAAAAACAGAAACACAACGATAAATAAAAAAGAATACTCGAAGAATCAAATGGCTATCGAGAAACCAGAAGCACAATAATCGATATAAAGAATATTCGAAGAATCAAATGTCACTTGTAATGAAGATTTCTATGATTTGTTTGCTTATATTATTGTGAAATCAATTGGATTATGTATCAGCGACAAGAAGCCCTACCTTCTCTGATAAGCTTAGCGCTCCAACCCCCGTAGTCCTATTGTCTTTCTCTTGTCTTCTTGAAATAGAATCGCTTTCTTCCGCAAAATAACGATTCATCATTGTAATTGATAATTTCACAACTGGGCTTGCTAATTACTGTATTACCCTATCTACGAATTATCTTAGAATCTTATATTCGAGAAAATCATTTCTTTGGTTTGGGTGATCTGCCGACGCTCTTTTCGATTTTTCCAATCTTTGATACACAGTACTCCTATTTAAGAGTTGTGACATGATTTTCCCGCCGCAAGTGCTGGCTTTCTTCACAACAGATAGCTTGTTGATATTTCGAAACTAGTTAAGACGTACTTATATAATTCTACATGCATTTAGATTCCTCTACGAATGATTAGTTTCCCCCGACTTGGTGGGTTACCACTCCTTTGCATCCCCTCCCATTCCTTGGCCACCATTGCACACATTTTACCACCCTGCTTCTTTTCTGGCCCAGATTTCAACTTGGATGAAGCTTGGCAATCTCAGATCCGAATCCAATTTTTATGAGTAGTAAATATGCATATATATCATCGAATGAAGTCCAATACTTGACGTGGCGCAAGTGGGCGAAATGCCAAATCTGATCTTAATGTGCTGTCAACTATAATCAGATAATGCGTGAACTATCTTCCACTCTGCGAGGATCCCCCCACAACTGACAGCTTGGACATACCACAGGATATGATAGCCTGGAATCTTCTAGAATCTTCTTCGAACCAGTCTATCATCAGTGAACTCCAAACCATAGCAAATAATACAAGGCGCTCGATAAATCAGAAAATCATGCAGAAATGTAAATGTTTAATTCTTGAAAACAAATACAATAGATTTCAAGTCAATATTTCGTACAGCAATTACTACGCTGACTGTCAGGGGTATTTAACTGCAGAAGGCCATTAATGGCCACAAAAACACTTATAGCCTCAATCAGACATGTCGCTGAAGGCCTCCCGTTGGAGTGGTTACACCACTTTGTCTCCCTAACAGGGACCTAACCACCCTGTGAGACGTAAGGGATTACCGTCCCTCCGGTTGGGGTTATATCTATTTATATCTCCACCAAAAAACAGATGGACCGAACCCGGGTCTGCCTTTGCTCATTAGGGAGATGGTCCAGGAACTGGGAGGAGCGCCGGTCACAGCCCAATGCGGCCCCCTCCCTACAGCAGAGGGCGATATCGAAGCCTCCGCTGTATCTTACTGAATAATTGTGGTAATTCGAGAGTCAGACGAATAGGCTGAAGAGCAGGAGTGAAGAGGACATATATTACCTCTTTGCTTGTTTGTAATGCAGCTCTACTCTACTTGCTTTCAACTTAATCAATTGGAACACATTACATTATGCAAGACATTATGTACATTTTAACTGTGATTCCAACGTGGTATCAGTCAAGATATCGTGTCCTTCAATCCTATGATTTATCGTTATGTGTTCGTCTATTTAATGAGTTCTATATTAGCTTTTATATTCTTCGTTAACCTTTGTTTGATCTATTTTTACGTATTCAATGCTTGATCCAATCCTACAATTAATTTATTTTAGTCCGCCATCCTCCGTAAGATACTGTAGATTCGTAGTCAATATTAACAAGAATTGCTTTCATAGAATTTTGCCGAGATTATGCATAAATAGGATGATCCATTTCTTCTTGTTGTTTATTTCTGAATATCGTCGTTGATCTTTCTGTGTGAGAGGGGCCAGGGTGGGGGTCAGGCGCGAGAGCGATCTATAGCCAGTCCTTTGCGATCTGCGTCACCCCTGTCGACCTTGCTAGTTGAGGGATGACGACCTTGGGGGCGCTGGCAGGAGGCAATTGACAGATGCCCCAGAACATGACTTTGTTTGAAATGCATTCAACTCTACTCTTTCCATCATGGTCGATTTCAAGGATTGTTCTTGGCTGTCAAAATTGTCGATTTCAGCTCAAAAACACATGACTGTAAGTATAGCTTAAATCCCAATTTGCATCAGGACTGCACTTGGCCAATTGACATCGTCGTCCAAGCCAAAGAAAGGTTTATTGCATTTGGGGCCGGATCTCCGCGTACCAATCCTCCTCATGCCAGACTTAGATCAACCCATGGACCTTTCTTATCGTTGTTCACTTCCGTAGACAGTTGGAAGCAAATGCCTTGGCAAATGCGACGTTTAACGAGGGCGTTGCCAAAGAGTATAACCTACTGTTATCGTTTTTGAGCATGATTTAAGTAGAAAAGCTGTCATAAAGCTTCCTGTCTAATTACCTCAAATAACAAGGAGATACGAACCTACTTCAGCTATAGCTTTGATTTAGTTGGTTTCATCATGGTTTCATCTGAACAACGCGTTCCTCTTCTTTGCAACACATACATCAATATACTTTTTCCACCAATTACGGGAAATTACATCAGACAAGGAAACACAAGTGCACAAGTACACACATGATCAGAAATTAGAAAGTCACTGTTTCAAAGCTAGCTTCAACCATAGATGTATTTGTCCCTTTCGACGGCATCTTCTTTCTTGACGTCAATGAGAGATTAAAGATATCAGACGTCATCAATTAACAAACAATTACACGATTGAACCCACTGATGCCACGTATTTATACGATCGAGTGAACAGCCATTTTTCACCGATTTTGCCAACGTAATAAGTGGACAGTTGTACAATCGTGACGATTAGTGTGGTGTGTTATGAATAATCATTAGCAGCACAAATCGTTAATTAGCAGTAAATTAACCTTGTCTCAGTAATTGTCGTGTTGATCCCTCTTTAACTCGCTGTGTTTACAAATTTATGATTAGGTGAAACATCAAAAGCTGGCCTACGCAAACACAACAAAATTTCTATAAGGTCAATCTTTTGTTAATTGTTCGGAGATATCTTTCCCTAACAACACGGACTTGGCAAGTTCTGCACGACTGTCTTGAGAAATCTCTAGAATTGAACAAATAACTGTTGTCTATAAGGTCAAATCGATAGCCTATCCTTCACTTGACACCAGTCTAAAGCCTTCTGAATTCCTCAACGTGTGGTTTCGAATATGAGCTGCTGTCGGGCCGCTGTCCATCCGTTTTCATCGCGTAACGACAATTTGGAAATTGATCTCGGTCCTTCTATGAATACCTGATTTATTTCGTGTCGGAAGGTCGAAAAGTGAGTGAACAGCTGGCAAGTTCAGCTTAAACGCGCCTAATAAACATATTTCACGACTTCCAAGTCAATTCTAAGACGAGGAAGCATTGGTTTCAAGGGTGGTCGCTGAGGCCTTCTCGTGGCTACTGCGGTGAAGAACGCTCTTGACAAGTGATTGAATTCTCCCTCCACAGTCTTACCGCAATAGCTCGCTGGTTTCACGCTGTATTGAAGTGGGACACTATTGAAGTTTAGTGGTCTCTTTGGTATATTACCGTCAAATAATCGTCCCAAAATCCAAAATAGAAATACGGCTACGGAGCTGCTCTTGTTTATCAGTTCAACGATGGCCATATTTTGTAGATTGTTTACTCCCAATGGGAGACTAACCTTCACCGTGATATCCGATGCCATTGTTTTTTTATTTCGTATTATTTCTACAAGCTTTGTAAGTGGCGCTGTATTCTTTACAAAACGGCTCGAATTTATCATAGTTTGAAATTCATCGATCTTTCTTTAGATCTCGTTGTATTTATAGTAGGGATCACTCGAAAATCCTGTTTTGGCGTCGAAATGAAATTTCAGGGCATTCAAAAGATATCTCACAATAACAACATGTCGTGTATGCAGCTGGTGAGATGTCGCATAGAAATCGTTTAGAAAAGTGGTCGTGCGTGTCATATCTAAAGCGCGTGTGTGGTGTGGTCGCGTCAGTAGACTGGGACATGGTACCCTCCCATTTTGTGAAATCGAAACGATTTTCCTCATCGTTTTATATCACCTGGCTTGGTTTTTCGTTCTTGACGAAAGAATTTAATCCCCCACTGGATCAGAGATTTACTCGAGCTTGTATATGGCAATTGCATTGAGGTGTTTATCTCACGGGGTTCTGAGTTCAAATGGCGACCAACGGCAGTCGAGTGGATCTTCAGCTAATTATACTATAGGCCTCTTGTTGTCAGCGGGTGTTCAAATGTCTTGCGTCAGTGATTTCGTATAAGAAAGAGAGATCTGGACGAGTGGTTAGCAGGCGTCATATGGACCTGATCTGAACCGCAAGCAGCTCGCGTTATTTTTGCCATTTGGACATTGACTTTTACACACCGTTCTTGATCGTCGAAGCAACACAACCATCCACGATGTCATTTACCAAAGTCCCGCTGCGTTATTACATGACCTGCATTGGTGTTACAGTGGCTGCAGTAACATGCTTAGCTTTTGCATTTTGCAGTGGAAATTGCCTTACAACCAGAAGACGTCTCGAAGATGGGATAGTTACTCCACAGAACTATACTGATGAGCAGACTGCGACTAGCTGGACGGAACGGAAGCACTCCAACATCGCGGTCAACAAACGTCGTATATTCTTAACGGATCATGGTTTATTGCCCGGTCGGAAATTACCCTCTCGTGGCGAAAATAGACATCACACCGTGATTGATGCTTCTACCAAACGTAAACTACCCGATGTGATCATCTTTGGCGCGAAGAAGAGCGGTACAAAATCACTCATCACATTTCTTAGTGAGCATTCCAAGATTGCTGCTGCTGCTAAAGAGACGCATTTCTTCGATCATAAATACGAGCTTGGAATTGAAGCATATCGCGAAATGATGCCACCATCTACAGACGACCAACTGACGATTGAAAAGACACCTGGATACATGGTGACCGATGATGTACCTTATAAAATTTACTCTTCTTTACCTCAAACCGTGAAATTCCTGGTGATTCTGCGAGAGCCTGTGACACGCGCCATATCAGATTATACCCATTTTATTGCTAAACTTTTGCACGGTAAGAAAACGCCAGCAAATACGAAGATACCTTCGTTTGAAGCTATTACTTACAAAAACGGTAATCTAGACGAGAAGAATAAATTTATTCGTACTGGATTATATGCGAAAAGATTGCGACCTTGGTTTGATTTATTTGGACAAGATCGAATCCATGTCGTTGACGGAGAAATGTTTATTCGCGAACCGTGGAGCGAACTAAAGCGAATACAGGAGTTTTTGAATATTCCCCTTGAATTGACAAAAGACTCCTTCAAGTTCAATAAGAAGAAAGGTTTTTACTGTGTTACGAAGAAAGACTTGGTTAGGTCGACTGTTAGCAGCGACCCGTATGTCTGTCTGCCTGCAAACAAAGGACGTATTCACCGGCCCGTCAGCGCAGAAACGCGGCGAACCCTACACGAATATTATTCACGAGACCAACGCGATCTCGAACAACTATTGAATCGCAAGTTGTCGTGGATGCATTGAAATCCGACGTTGTTTGCACGACATCTTTGTCCGTGTCTTTCTAACGATGATATTGCTCTGCAAATGATCGAAACCTGAGCAGCGACCTTTTAAAGGAGCTATAAAACAGATGCAATTTTTAGCCGATATAGAATTCTCAAAGATGTTTTACTATGTATATAGAATACAATAAATGTTTTTTTAAGTATTCTTAACGATCGAATTTCTGCGATTGGTACGTGATTCCTTGTCTGTTCTTACTCAACGGAGACAAGTTGTTTACAGAATTTGATGAGGTGAATACAAAGAAGGTATTAGGAGCCTATGATTTGATTTGTTTGACTGGCTGCGGGGTTTTGAACACGGCGCTCGCGACGTTGAAGAACGCGAGGAACTCGATCTTCAACAAGATTACACCACAACCTCCCGGCTATCGCTAATTTATAGAATATCATGGCCTAGGTAATGTGTTTTTCGTTTCGGTCGTGCTTGCAAACATCACCTTTATTCAGGCATAGCTGTCGTTAACGGTGCGTTCAAAGAACTCTTTGATAAAAGAATTTCGTGTTGTCAAGCACAAACCCAATATAAGAAAGGCCTTGTCACGTGTAGACTTTGGCCTGTCTTGGACACCAGCTAATTCATCAGTAGAAGCAGCTTTAGTTAGAACAATCTTAGATTACCAAAGAGTTATACCCGTCTCATCGCCTTTAGTCGGATTTGCCTTTTACGGTTTGTGGCCACGACATCCCGACACGGACCATCTGCGGGACTACCAGCTTCAAATAGACAATCACATCTGATTCCGATCGATGGGTGGGGAAGAGGATGTGTTATCAGCTAAAACATTGTGTTCCCATTTCTCTAACATGGCATAGAGCTCAATTTAAATTTCCGGCCTTGGAAGAGATTTCTCGCAAGTTCCGTAAACATCTGATGGCGAATCTTTCTTCTTGAGATTTTGAAATTTAAAAATGAATTTTTTTCAACGTTTACCAAATTGTGAACTAAACAGTCAAAACATCTGTAAGATTTTGCATAATTACGAATCGTGTGACGTAATCATGAGACAGCTATCAATGTAGAAACGAACACAAGACATTCGATGCCACAAGACATTCAAGCCACGATGTCAGATTAAGCACGAATTTTATCTCTGGAGTACGTGACTTAAGAGAAATAAGAAAATAATATGAAGCATGTTGAAATTTATATCTTTCATTGCTCTTGAATTCTTAATCTTCAATAGATAAACCATTGCCCAAGTTGAATGATTGTCCGAATACGTGTATTTAATTTATATTAATTTATTGGAAAAAAAGATGAAATGAGAAAACTCGCAGGTCGTTTGATCATTGTCTTTCAATATAATTCAGAACCAAAGGATGCAAACTGTACTTCTGAGTTTATAAAGTACTATTTTAGTAGTTTATTGAATAGATTAGTATACATCTATAATGATTTATCGTGTGATACAATCGTTACATAAAACTATGCTCGACTATTGCTCGTAATTCTTTCGAATTCTCTCTAGAATCGTTAGACTTCGTCCTATTAAATTTGATTTACATCATGTGTACACAATTGTGAATAATATAGTTGATTTGCCTGTAAATGAACTTTTCACCCTGGCAACTACTAGCAACAGAAGAACAACAACTCGCGGTCATGACATCAAATTGTTACATCGTGTCATACCAGTCAATAATACAGTGAAACACTCTTTCTGCTACAGAGTGATTGAATGGTGGAACTATTTGCCTGAGACAATCGTACTTCCAAAATCATAGCATTCATTCAAACATAGATTAAACTCGGTAGATTTGTCAAAATTCTGTAAATTAAAATGTTGTTAATTAACCTTTTTAGGCTGTACCTATGTGATGGTTAATTTCTATCCTGTATCTGCCTATCGTGGTATTTATTATGCAAATATATCAAATCAAATCAAATCAACTTGCTCGCGGTCAAACCAGGAACTGGAGTGGGGCACTCTGTTAGTGAATTTCTGCTATCTCAACAAGTTCCTAATATTTCGTATGAATCATTCTTCTATTAAATTATCGATGTAATGATACTCAATACTCGAAAATAAGTGATAGCTAATATATATTTATGATTCGAAGCGATATTATCAATTGCATTCAATATAGCTCGTGTTATTTTGCTTTTCAAAACTGAAGTGAAATATTTATACAATACTGTATCGTCTTTTAGGTGCCTCTAGCTAATGAGCTCCTTAATATGCACAGCTTTTTGATATCCTTTGGAAAAAGTCTATATTCTGAATCATGAAATGCATTCGATAGTCAATTTGTCACTTCAGGATATGGGTAAATTCCCCAGGTCGGTTCTTGTTCGATATCTTCTTTCGAATGTCGCTGTCTTCGCAGTCTTCGTGGCACCAGGGAATTTAATAACGACAGGCAGACTCTTTCAAATCTCGATCCCTGTCGCCCAGCATCATCATCCGTTGTCCTTTTGAAACAGAGGAGACTGGGACGTGACAGCCTCGGTTGCGAACGATCTTCTTTGATCGGCAAACGAGATTGCATCATTTTACTTTCTTCGCTGCTGCTGTAGAGAAGGGAGGCTTGAACGGGGTAACCATTTGTCGCTGTTGAACGGAAACTATTCAATGTTTCCATGGATGGAGATTCACTGATGGCTGTTTCTAAGACCGTGGCATTGGATTCGACGTCGCATTCCACAATGTCAAACATGTCTTCATCTTGCTGACAACCCTTTGCCAACTGACAGAAATAACACGGATTCGATGTTATACATGCATCGTGTTCTTCTACCATGTCTATCGATAGTAGACCGTTATTGTCGGGTAGTGTAATGCTAGCTCCTCGCTGCAGTAAGATGTCGACTGATTCGCATCGACTCCAAATGGCCGACACGTGTAATGGCGTCAAACCGTTGCTCGTACGCAGATTCGGATCTGCTCCGTTATCCAATAGCAACTGAAGAAAGAATCGTCCCATTGGTTCTCTCATCCCTGCCGCCATGTGAATCCCGCCAATACCATTTTCCGTGGCATCAGCTGATGCGCCAAGCTTTAGCAGTTTCACCGACGTTTTGAGACGAACTTTACGAATCGCCTGACACAACTGCTTGTCCAGTAGGCTTTGACTGTAAGGAGGCTGGAGATTACTGCAACGTGAAAGCGAGGTATGGAGAGATGAAAGCGAGGTCATTTGTTGCATCTTGCAGTAGGTTTTCTGTGAGGATCTGTTCTTTCGAGCTCGAGGGTCTAAGGAGTGTTTTGGTTTTAATGGTTCTATAGTGCGTCGCTTGTAGATTAGGAGTTTTGTTTTCAGATTCTCATCTCCGAAACTTATGAAACGAGAATTTCCCTCTGAGTCCCTTGCAATCCAATCCTCTTTCACACCAGTTCGAGAACAAGACAGCAGTTTGTTCAGCGGTAATTCTAAAACGCATGCGCATATATCATACACTTCCTTCGAGTGTCCTTTTCTGCCAGGCAGTATCAGCCCACTCTGGGGACAGTCAATGTCGGGCGATGAGGAGGACGTATCAAACAACAGAAGCTCGGGCACGAGGCTTAGATTGTTGTGAACGAGGAATTGTTCGTCTTTATTGCACGTGTCGCAGAATTGATCATCGATATGATTGAAGAAGGTGTCGATGTGATCTTCAAGGCATCGAAGGACAAGAGGACTGTTCTCAGAGAAGGACGAATGATCGTGCACTGTCTCTGAGAAGCCCAACACAACGACTCTATCCGCGCGGGGAACAACCACTTCGATGACGTCATTCTCTGACAATGTGATGATCTTGTTAGGGTTCAAGGGGCAACCGGGGCAATCGTGTCTGGGACAAAGGCGACATTGCGCTGTCATCTGTCGACGAATGAAAATGTTGATGAAATCGTTGCCACGGAGTTTGAGTTTAGACTCGAAGAAATCGTAGAGAAGATCAGCCTTCAGGCGTCTACTGCAACGGACGAAGCACAAGCGAAGACAAGAAGCGCCATTGTTAGTCGATTTCATAATCTTGGTTGTCATGGTGAGATGCTCAGAGACTGGTCCTTGAATGATGCTTGATGACTGGAATGTAACATCCCGGATGTCCTTTGAGTTGGACGTCTGCGGGGTGCTTGAGTTTGGATTATCCCAAACGAGGCAGTGATCTACATCTGAGATGAGGCTATGTACAAAAAGCTCTCCTTCTCGACAGATTACAGAAAAGAGCGAGTCTTCTCCCACCAGACGTGTGATTTGACAATCAGGGCTTATCTTGCTAGCAACCATGTCATCAATATTGAGCTTCTCTTTGTCGTTACTCATTTCCAGTGCAAGTTTACGAAGTAGCCATTGCAGGCGTGTTGTCTCTTTGACAGAAAGCAACAGCCTCGTTCTATTTGTGGTTTTGAATTCTCCATACTCTGTTACGAGATTGACGATTAGTGTCACGTATTTGACTCGTGTTTCGTTAACAGCAATCGGGCTTATTGCTTTCTCGACCGTCAAGGAATTGCCGCAAGATAGACATTCGACATGGGACTCGCAAACTCCTTGAAGGAAATGCCCAAGAACGGTGTGGCTTCGTTTCAACCGCTTTTCTTGACAAGTCTTCGTACAACGCCGCATCTTTCTGTTTTTCTGCTGGAAAGTTAAAACAGCCTTGCCAAGGCTAGACAGAAAAACTGCAGAAGCCCTATCCTTGCTTGCTCCACAATTCGGTTCAAGAGTGCCAATTATCTGTCTGCTGATGCGTCGTGCACAGGAGATCGCACATGGTTGATTCTCCTTTAATGCTATTGCCACTTCAATGCAATCTTCTAGAAGCTTATTTGAGCCTCGTGTGTGCTCGAGCCTCAGTTCAAGGAAATATTGTCGAAAGACATCTACTGAGAGAGCGCATGTGATGACCATTGTCAGTTCATCTTCTAGGTTCTGTTTAGATGACACATCGGAAAGCAACAAAGGAACACAATGTTCGATTTCTCGATGCTCTTCAATCAAGTCTGTTGAAATAATTGATTCTAATTTGCAAGACTTCCAATGTCTCACCTTTGAATCTTCGAATTGATTGAACTTGTATTCTCTCACGAGGTCAGTGAAGCCTTCTTCGATAGAAAATGTCTTATCTTTCAACTGATGATTTGATTGGTATTCCTTGAGAGTCTCAGAACTTCCAGCTGTTGTTGTTGTTGTTGTTGTTGCTGATGTCGAGTATGTTGAATCAATGACAGCCGGGACTGCGCATTCTTCCAACCATCGCTTGATGACAGGGTCGTCTTTAAGGCTCGAAAATTCAACACTTTCTCTATCTGATTCCACTACATCATTCTCTTCCCCAGCAGTGTGATCGCCTTCATCGCAAATTGAGTCTTGGAATATTTCTAAATCTCTCCTTTCTTCTTTGATTTCTTTGATGATTTTCCAGTTTTCGTTGCTTAGTTTACGAGTTGGTAAACTCAGAGAACACATTGTTTGCGATTTGAAAGACAACTGAGAATAAAAGTCATCGTTGTGTGACTCGAAAGATTGCGTTGAAGCCCAAATGGTGAATTCGATGGCGTTCGCTTCGAATCATCGAATGCCTCCTAGCATTCGAACGTTGAAAGTTCCCCCAGTTTGTAGTCTCCACGCGAAATGTTTTCTGTTCTTTTTCATCACATTTTCGTTGTATAAAGGAGATCATATTTGAAGAAAAGGAATTGTGATGTTTATTCTTTCTGAGATATATTCAGATCAAACATCATCATCGGAAGCTTTCTTCCGTCCTTGGTGGGATATGGTCAGTGATTACATCATTAGGGGTTTTACGCTGCTTTCTTTGTTGAGTCTTGCCAGGGTGTCGTTGATTGAAGGTTTTGGTGTGGCATGCGTTAGCCCGAATGAAGAAGTTGGTTGGTGGACTGGACGTTACTTGAATGTTAGATGCTCACATAATTTCGTAGGTCGAACAATCGTGTATTATCCATATTTCTTGTTCATTCATTGGTTCTTGTTGACCATCGCTCAAAGTGGCTGGCTTCGTTTGCCTAGCATTCACTCGAAATTCGAGGCATTTCACAGGATTTTTAAAGGAATGTGCTCCATTGTACCGAGGTATTATAGAAATCCGAATACATTACAGATGGCTTCAGAGCTTCGTTTCAGCTCTGATAACCAAACAAAAGTCGAAGTTGAACATTATAAGCTTTTATTCCTGTTGACTGACGCCAGTTTCTTGATCAATGTTTATCAATGGAAGCTCTACTTGGTTTTATTTATAGGATTATGCGGTACCGCATTGATTACTGGTTTCCTGTGGTCATTACGCCAATTTCCAACAAATTTCCCTTGTATGCTACCTGAAATACCAGGAGTTGCAAGAGCATACGGCGACATTGATTGCAATTTTTCACCAGCGTTGTTTCTTTATGGCATTATGTCACTGCACGTATTGTTGTCATTGGGCGTCAGTTTGACAAGTTTATATGGCCTGACATGGACAATTCGCCAACGGTATTTCCTGAACGATGCCGAATACTTTGGAGCGATTTCCGATTATTACAGTGGAATGCCAGGATATAGAGATTTTCAATTTTGCATCTTGCTGGTTCAAGAGAATATTCACGATGGAAATGTAATGTTTGAGACGATTAAGACTTGTATCAGAGGACAAACGAGAAAGAGTCGCACGTTAAATTATGTTCGTCGTGGGACACCGAATCAGGAGGGGTTAATCGTCGTACCGACTAAGATGCTACAAGAGGGTAAAACATTTATTGGTTGGATTGCTAGTCAACTCGGTCTCAAAGAAGTACCCAATGCGCAGGATAGCGACCATTTATTTCAATGTATCGAGTCTATTCGTATGGAGCTTGGAGATCTGGAATTTGACATCACACGAAGCGTGCGTGATTACATCGCAGACGAAATCCAGCGTAATCCGATTCACTTCAAGACGTTGATCGACGCCGATACGGATACACCAGATTATCAAACATACGTAGAACAATTGCGAAGAACGAACACTTATGGACGTCAATACGTACTTATGGCAGCGGCCAATATGTTGAAGATAAGACTGGTTATTATTCACAGTCATCCGACGAAGAAAGTCAAAGAGGTGTTCCTACCTTGCGTAAAATCAAGTGTTGTGTTGGATGACGCCCCGCGCTCGGCAAACATCACGCGATTTCTGACTTTCGTTAATCCTCATTTCTATCATTGTACTGTTGATTTACCAATTAAACCTGATTGGCCGACGATTCTCACCAAACGACGACTGTACGCCACGGACGCCGGCTTCAGATCGAATATGAGGAACGCTGCTGTACGATGTATGGACAGTTTGAACGAATCAACGAGCTGGAGACGAATCAATACGGGAATATCTAGCCAATCAGAGGACGTGACCACGATCGAAATGCCTGTGATGGGTGTCAAACGAACGAGATAAATGTGATGCTTCGCCTTCATCATACTTTACTCCTATACCATTCAGGGTGGTCCAAAACCCCCCGTCAACATTTGACAAAAAATGTGTTTTGAAATTTGAAGTATGATGAGAAACAGTCGAAATTTACGAGACTTCATTAGATTTGTATTGTCCTTATTTCACAAGATTCAAAACTTAGCAGGGATTAAATATGTTTAAAAGGAAGTTCAATCTTTAAAAGTACAATACAACATGTCAAATGTATTGCCTTATTTACCAATCTATTTAGATATTGTATATTATTTTGTATCCACGTATTTACCTTGCTAAAATATACGAAATAATTTCGCATGACCTCGCTTGGAATCTGCATAATCTTCATAAAACGAGACGTTGGTAGGCAATTCATTCCACAGTGGTTTTTGAGTTGTTCTTTCCTCGCAATGTCGGGATCTTTGGTCAACGCAGACGAAGGTGTACTTGGAAGCTTCCTGCCGGACAGTAACCAAACGAACTCATTATCTCCTGATAGAAATGAGTCGATGGTACCCAGTTTCAAGGTGAGTGGTTTCAACGAATGACACAGTCATGGTTAGGAAGATAATTTCGGTTGTTTTCATACTGAGGTGTTGAAAGTATGTCTGACATTTCTGCTCCAACTGCGAAGGGTAAATCGCCATAGAAATTATTAATTTCAAAATAAAATGCCAGTGAAATTCAAAATTCTACATACGCAGATTTAAAGCTATTATGTTAAGTGCTTAGTTTGTTAATCTATTGCCAATTGGACAGACTGAACGGTTAATTGATTAGAATATCTTTTCAGTCGCATATGTTGCAAATGAGCACAGCACTTAAAACTACATAAGCACGGCACAGAGACACGCGTTATTTTAATTTGATGTCCAAGTCTCATGAGCTCTGATAGTTCACAAGGCTGAAGAGATCTATAGGCCTAAAAGTAGGTGAAATATATTCCCTGAACATCTGTTACTGAATGGACGCTCCAGAAATACTAAAACAGCTAGAGAACAGCTTCTGCAGAACATCAAAGACAAGATCTTGTTCTTGGTGAGCACCCACTTCCCCTTAATCCTTGCTACACCGTCCGTCTCAAAACAATAGATTATTGCTCATAGGACACAGCAAGCAACTGCTTTTCTAGCCAAGAAGCAATCAGTAACGGAAAGAAAGCCAACGTTTCTAAGCGACAGCGACCATTGTTTGTGCTGCTCTTGCGCAGCCAGTTCAATCACGATTCAAATCATTCGATGGGCTCGTGTGACGTAGTTAGTCATGCTATTTCGTCCCCTCCCCGAATAGCATGACCAGCTTGTTATGAAAGAAGGTTCTTTACAAAGGTTTACAAACTGTTCAGCCAATCAGAATTGGTCAGGTGATCATTTGGTCCTGCTGAAATTCAGAAGCATGACCGGTAACATGAGACATGTTAGAACAAAAGTGAGAACAATTCATAGACAATTGGATGTGTCAAAACATAATGCGTGCGCTTGGCAGGGAAAAAATGCAATTACGTCAGCCCATGCAAAGATCGCAAACAATGCTCCATTGAAAATTCACTTATTGTTGCCACGTGACTGGCTCTGCATTGGCCTGTGGCCTGTGGTGGTTTGTTGACTGTTGCCAGGCAGCTTTCCTTAGAGGCAGAGCAAGCTCGTAGCTACACATATCGAGAAGCAATCGGCATTGATAATTTTGAATCTCTTGTCACCTTCAGGGTCATTGGTTTTATTGCACAAAAAGCACAAACAGAAGTACAGCTTCGAGAGATTTCTAGTCATGCTCAGCATGACAAGCAGGACCCCTAGCTTCGCCACTGTCTGTTACCTATGTTGTGTTGTGAAGTTAAGTGAAAGTGTCATTTGTCAATCTGTTTGCAGCCTTCCATGGATCAGACGATGAGCTCCCAAGTTTCTCCATCAAGAGGTATGTCTTTCTTAGAGCTTGTTCGCTATGAGCTTGTTATTCACGTCTGATTTCTGGAGCTATAGTTGAACATTTTCAAGAATTGAGCTTTTCTATTTTGTGTTGTGTCTCCTTGGTTCGTAAACCGAGTAATATTATGTATGTTGTTAGAATCAGGGTTAGAATTGCTGGAAACCAAGATTGTTCATCACAGAAATTCCTCAAACGTCATTTAAGGATAAACTCGGTGCCACTGAAGACTATTGCCTACAAGTCCCTTGTAAGGCCATTG